>CAJUYG010003114.1:2632-23983 GCA_910591675.1 Galerucella calmariensis
ATATATATATATATATATATATATATATATATATATATATATATACATATATAGATATATACACATACACATATACACATATGCACACATATACACACATACACACATATATACATACACATGCCAATTAAATCTATAAAACAATTACAATATAGTACATTGAGAGTATTTCTTGAAGTGTATTCAAGAACATAAAATAAATAAGGAAGCATGAAACGAAAAAAATTATATATATAAAAAAATGTAGTGCTATGCTTCGGCTATGCGTTATAATTTGTAATTATGTTATGGACAATATCCCTATTTAGGTCAAGCATATACCTCTTGAAAATTCTCTTTATAAGGTTAACATTGTTTATTGTACGTATATACATCTTGTACACTTCAGGTAAGTAGTTGAATATTTTACTGCTAAGGTGTGCTGTGTGCTGTCCAATGTCTTTTTTTGTTATAGTGACTTGTACGTTACCCTTGGATTTATTCCTGGTGTTATAATTATGTTCAAAATTTTTAAGGATATTTTTATTTTTGTAAATGAATAGTATAATGTTATACATGTATATTTGTCGTACATCAAGTACTAGTGAATCTTTGAATAAATAGTTCGACGGATAATTTCTTTTTTTGTAGTACATTATTTTGAGTATTTTCTTCTGCAATATTTCCATTTTTTTTTAGGTGAGTATCAAGTAAACCACCCCAACTGAGGATGGCATATTGCAGTCGAGATTGTACTAAAGCATAGTATATGGTTTTAAGGTGGGTTGCGTCTAGAATAGATCTTAAATATTTGAATTTATATAACATATATCTGAGTGTTTTCGAGACATGACTAATATGTATATCCCATCGCAGATGGGGATCTATGATCACACCCAGATACTTGATATGGCTTGCTCTAGTGATTTTCATGATTTTTCCGTGGTTGGTGATTAGCAATTCGTCGAAATTTGGCAATCGGTTTTCATAGCTTGCGAATGGCAAGAAGTGTGTTTTCTCGAAATTAATTGTTAGTGATTTGTGATCAAACCAATCTTTAAGTATGTTAATTTGATCCTCTACTTTTATTTTTAGGCTTTCCCAGTCTTCGGCTGTAAATAGTATGGCCGTGTCATCAGCGAAACTAATGATGGAACCATCGCAAGTCAGGGTGAATAGGCTGTTTATGTATATGGAGAATAATAGAGGACCAATTACAGTACCTTGCGGTATGCCATAACTTATTTCTGCGTCTGAGCTGAGAACATTATTGATCTTCATTATTTAAACTGACAATTACCCCATCATTGTGATTCAATAGTATTTCAAGATTTATAAACATTGAAAACAACATTTATAGTAACAATACTTCTAACATCATTTGAATCCACTTCAATATTACCATTGTAATTGAAGATTTTATTAAAAATTATAAAAGCGCGGAATTAGATAAAACGTTGTACGTAAACACGTTATGAAGAGAGCGACATTGTTTAACTCGCATAATTTGCAAAACTCGCTGGCGCTCGTTTTGGCAAATATTACGCTTGTTGAACAATATCGCTCTTTTCATAACTATTATTAAACAAAGATTATACTGTACATTATATGGTAGTTATTAACAAAAACTATTTACATTATTCACAGTGCACTGGGCACCTGTGATAATCAATAGGCTCCATTAAAATCCTCCATATTTGTGAACTCCCTCAACAATGGTTTCTTGCTGCTGCATTACCCGTTGGTTACGATAGTTTATGACATAAAATCAGACCGTTTGAACTAAACCGCTTACATTCCCACAGAGTTTTTGTTGCATTGTCTCTAAAAAGCTTACGAAAAACAGAGTCACATGTTAAAGGCTTGTTGAAGTTTATAAGCAGAAAATAAAAATAAAATGAAAAAATAGAATTGAGATAAAAAAATAATTCCAGATGTAATGTTAAAATGATAAAATTAAAATTTCCCAACTAACTTATCTATTGCCCATACACAGTCCTTTCGTCCTTATTTACATACGCTTTCACCCTCTTTCATTCTTTCCAATCATCCCTCCTATGTAGATATATTTACAAATTTACAGAGTGTACAATTAATGAGTTAATGTTTAGGTGGTGCTAAGCTCTGGTAGGAACTCTATTGGAAGGTTGGCATGCAAGAGTTTGTACCCTCTGAAACTGCTTGCGCGAGATTGTATCCTTTATACTATCCGGTAGACAATAGTTGTAATAGTTACAGGCCAGTTTCTGTATATATTCCTTGATAAGGGGAATATTGGCTCTTTCGTGAATGGTGGAGTTTTTCGGAAGTCTATTGAGAAAGATTCCCTTCCAAACCGCCATCCTAATACATTTATTTTGTACAACTTGCATACTGTTGTATTGAGCTTTGCTGGTTTCCCAGAACACCGGGTAGCCATATGTCATTGTCGGTCAAATAGCCTGTCTGTATAAAAGTGGTTTATTCTCAATTGAGAGACGGCTATTTCGACAGATCAATGGATATAGCTATCGCATAACTACTTTGGCTTTAGTAGTTTGAGATGCAATATACAAGTTGTGCAAAGTGTTGTGTTGTATTATGTATCCAAGATATTTAACATGTGATTTTGGCTCGATTACGGATATACTGAGATACTTGGTTAGTTTAGTGTGTTTCCGAAAATTGCCTTTCAGAACCATATATTCCGTTTTGGAGGTATTAAGCATCAGCTTGTTCTAAATGAGATACGGAATTATTTTGACTTTTAGATGTTTTTCAACTTTTTCAAGAGCAGTGACCGCTGTCCTCGCTGTTTGTACCAGACAGACGTCGTCAGCATATAGTGCTGTCAATAGCGAGCTGCTAACTGGGAAGTCGGCAGTAAACAGCGAGTACAGGGTAGGTGAGATTACTGAGCCTTGCGGTATCCCTGCCTGCGTATTATATGGTCCTGATTCAGCGTTACCAATGGTAGAATAGAATTTCATGCCTTCGAGATAGGAGTTCAAAAGTGATATTGAGTATCCCGGAATACTCAGCTCAGTTAACTTCTAGATAAGACCGGGGATCCAGACAGAGTCAAACGCTTTACGGATGTCTAGCGAGACTAAAATTGAGGGTGCTTATTTCTAAAGCCCTCTCTCGCATAGTTTAACACTCTGATGAGTAGAGATGGACATCCGTGCTCAGCTCTGAATCCGAACTGTTCCTCCGGAATTAGCTTCAAGCGTGTTTTCTAGTCTACTTAATATCACTTTGTCCGTTATCTTAGCGAGATTACTCAAGAGAAAGATGGGACGATAATTTTCAATAGAGTTCCTACCTTGCGGCTTTTTCGGAACTGGAACGTTTGCTAATTTCCACATTTCCGGATAGTAGCTCGTACTAAGAATGTAGTTAATTATGGATGTAAGTATTGAAATTACTTTAGGGGGAAAATTTTTGATTGAAATATTGTGCACTTCGTCCCTGCCTGGAGCGGTTTTAATAATAATTTTATATATCTCTTGTTTCGAGGTTAGTGGTGTATGTTTTATTTATTTCAATTTATTAAATTGCTCTACTATTGTTTTATGTTCCTCGTTAGAGGGCATGTTATTAACAAAGTTTCTTTGGAAGTGTTCTCTTGAACGCTCTTGGTTCGTTATGGTGTTTCCGTCGTCGTTAATCTTTGTCAATATCTGTCTTTTTTTACGTAGTTTTTTCATGATTCCCAGAGATTTCCATCCCTGGGGCTAATGTTTTCTAAAAATTAATACCATTCCCAGTTCCTATGTTGTGTTATGTCCATGTTGACTTCTTTCTGTAAGTCCAACATGTAGTCTTAATGTTTTTGTTAAGAAGGTTTCTGTATTGAGCCCAGTTGGTGGTTTTAAAGTCATAAAATGTTTTATTCGTGATACTTGTCTTGTGTTGAAGTTTTAGAACTATTTGTATAGGGTCATGGTCTGATGATAGTGCGTTAATTGTTCTTAGTATTTTGATATTGTCAATGTTTTTACCGATTGCAATATCCAGTGTACTCGGAGAATCTCCTGAGAAAGGATAGAAAGTTGGATTCGGAGTACAGAAGATATTGCAATCTGTATTTTCACAGTACGTTCGAAAAACTCTCCCGCTAATATTATGCCTTCTACGATTACTATCCCAGTCAGAATGCCTACAATTAAGATCGCCGATAGCAAGAACATTGTATATGTTAAACATGTTATAGAGATCTCGTACCACTAATTTATTGTTAGGATGGTTGTTGGCTCCGATTATGAGGAATCGGTTATTGATGAGAATTGGTATATGCTCAATAGAAGTAGTAATTTGATTTATTATCTTATATTCTATTTGTTTTTTAATTAGTACTAGCAATCCTCCCCCATGGGTGATCCTATCCTGTCTGTGAATATTATATTGAGAGTTTCTAATTTTAATGAAGTTTCCTGGATTGAGATACGTCTCCCCTATCAAGATATCAGGAGAAAAGTTTTTCAGAAAATGTGAAACGTCATTTGACTTTTACCCAAACCCCTTATGTTAATATTGTTACGAACTCACTGATTCTGAAGCCGGTCCTGTCGCAAACTATGAATGCGACCTTTCTAGAAAAGTTCTTTCGCAGGTAATGATCCAGACTGTTCTCGAGCAGCGTACAAGGCGGTGAATTCAAGAAAGTTCTAGAGATTCGGGTATATACGCGGGTTTTCGAGTGAATGGAGGAGTTGTTCAGTATACAGTGAATCGGTAAACAGTTTCAGTATACAGTGAGTGAACAGAAAGTGGATATAAATAGTGTTGAAGATAAATTAGGACAATTATCATACCGGGTGTAGATAAATTAATAGACATTAAGTAGTGTGTATATAAATTAAGTGTATTATAGTGTGTAAGTGTTTCTTTGATAAATCAATAGTAATTAGCCATAGTGAGTGTATAATTTTATCCCTCGGTAAAAACAGTTCAAATAAATAAGAAAAACAGTACATTGGTGTCAGGTGTGGGGTAATATAAATAAATAATTACGTAAAAATGGCTAAGAGACTATGTGACCTGAAAGTGACGGAACTAAAAGCAGAATTAGAAAATCGCGAGTTGGAAACGTCCGGGAAGAAGAGTGAATTAGTCGAAAGACTGAAAATAGCACTGGAAAGTGAAGACTTGGATCCAGAAACATTCTTATTCAATGACGAGTGCTCCACCCTAATCTCGTCAATCTCTGCTAATATGGACGAGAAGATTTCTAGTATGAAGAATGATATTTCTGCTAACATTTTCTCCATGGACGAGAAAATTTCTACTATGGAGGACGATATTTCTGCTAATATGGACGAGAAGATTTCTACCATGAAGAACGACATTTCTGCTAACATTTCCTCCATGGACGAGAAGATTTCTACCATGAAAAATGATGACGAAAAAATGATGAAAGACGATATTTCTGCTGATATTTTGTCAATGAAAAATGACATTGCCGCTGAAGTGGAAAATAAAATTTCGTCCCAAAAATCAGGTATTGAGAATCAAATGACAACAATGGAAGAGAAAATCCAGGAGTTAAAGAGAAAAATGGCAAATTCAGGAACACAAGACATGTCAGCAGAAGAAAAGAAGATCGAGCAAATAAAACCCTGCAAGCCAGAAACACTGCCCAAGATAGAAGATATTGGCAGTTTTGCTCGAGTCAAGGCCCCAACGTTCGACAGAAAGATGTCGTGGACCAACTATGTAAAACAATTTGGAGCAGCCGCTAGAGCGAATAATTGGTCATACAGGGAGAAGGCAGTGAACTTGACCATCGCGCTTCGGGGAGATGCCTTGGATGTGCTTCAGACGATACCTCTTGAAGAAACGGATGACTTCGAGCAGCTGAAGAAGAGGTTGGACATGCGATATGGTCAAGAACATCTAGAACACTTGTACCAATCTCAGATGAAGAATCGAAGGCAGAGACGTGATTAAACCATTCAAGAGTATGAAGTGGATATCGCCCGACTAGTCCGATTTGCTTATCCATCAGCACCAGAAAACATGATGGAATGTCTAGGCATACAGGCCTTTATTGATGGCTTACGTGACCCTGATATGCAGAGGACGCTTCGTTTAGCCCATCCCAAGACATTGGTCGATGCATTGACTGCTGCTCTTGAATATGAAGCAGCCACGAAGGCGTCAGGATATAATAAAGTTAGGACCGTTCAAGAAGAGGGTGACGAAGATAAATTTGACATGTTAGTCAACTTGATAAAAAGCATGGTAGAACGAAAGCCGAGGAAGATTAGATGCTGGAATTGTGGCGAGCTAGGACATGTACGCAGCTCGCGTAAGCGACCTAGAACTCCAGCAAACCAAGAGCCCCAGTCCCAGGAAAACTAAAATGGGTCGGCCACGAGGGGGCAGCTCCGACCCAGGATCGTTCCAAAGACCCTCTCATACTGATAGCCTCTTTCAGATGCCGTAATGACAGTGTATATGTGGATGGCGAAGTGAATGGCAGAAAATATACTCTGCTGGTGGATACTGGAGCAACTAGAACCATTATACGGCCAGAGATAATAAAATCTAAAAAGCTTCTGGCAACGAGGCTGCGACTCCGGACCGCAACAAGGGAGAGTGCTAACGTTCATGGAGAGACGCAAATCCAATTGGGAATTGGTGAAGAAAAATTTACGCATACGGTAATCGTAGCTGACATCGAAGAAGACGTGATTCTGGAAATGGACGTAATGGATTTACATGGTTTCCAGTTAGACTTTAGAAACGGAACCATCAAGGTGGGTTCCGAAGAAGAATTCTTTTATCCACATGAAAGCAGAACGGTGTTGGCAGCTAAACAAGAAGATACTGTTCTTCCTGCACGAAGCGAAACCAAGATAGTAGCGCGGCTACAGGGAATCATGGAAGAAGGTACACCGGTTATGATGGAACCTTGGAACCACGACAAAGAGGTTGGTAAAGGAGTGCTAATTGGAAAAGGACTGGTTACGTCAGCGAAGGAGATCCCAGTACGTGCTATAAACGTGAACGATTACCCAATTACCCTCAAGAAGGAAACCCGAATTGGATGTTGCATACCGGTGACGTCTGTAGTTCGTCAAACAACGACAACCGACAATTCTAATGACAGATTCGAACAGATGTTGTCAATAGCTGGCCAATCCTTGAATCGAGTTGAGAAAAGGAATTCCTCTTGCAGTATCGGGACCTATTCGTACCAAAAGGAGGGAAGACTGGTAGAACATCAGCCGTCAAAGACAAAATCGATACTGGTAATGCCAAGCCAATTAAACAATCAGCTCGAAGGCTACCACAAGCGATGGAGGAAGAAAAAGTAATAGAACCATCTTCTAGTCCATGGGTGTCTCCAGTAGTATTCGTCAAGAAAAAGGATGGAACTACCAGATTCTGCGTGGACTATCGCCAGCTGAATAACGTGACGAAAAAGGACAGCTATCCTCTGCCTCGGATCGACGATACGCTAGACACTTTGGCTGGCAGTGAAATATTTTCCACTTTGGATCTGAAGTCCGGCTATTGGCAAGTAGAAATGGACCCAGAAGACAAAGAAAAAACTGCTTTCCCTACCGGATCTGGATTATAGCAGTTCAACGTCATGCCCTTCGGGCTTTGTAATGCGCCCGCGACATTTGAAAGACTAATGGAAAATGTATTGAGAGGGTTATCTTGGAAAACTTGCCTGTTCTATTTAGACGACATCGTAGTATTAGGTAAGACATTCGAGGAACACCTGAAGAATTTGCAAGACGTATTCAAACGACTTCAAGCTGCCCAGCTTATGTTAAACCCGAAGAAATGTCAGTTATTCCAAAACCGAGTCAACTATCTGGGTCATATTGTGAGTAACGAAGGAGTGGCAGTAGATCAAGAGAAAATTGCTTCCATTAAGCAATGGCCGCAACCAACAGACAAACATCAAGTCAGAAGTTTTCTTGGACTTTGCACATACTATCGAAGGTTCATAAGGAAGTTTGGAGATATTGCCAAGCCACTAACTTATCAGTAACGGAATACAGGGGGTGCCAAGGAAAACTACGTCAAACCTCATTAAATGTTGTGCTCCGTTGCACCATTAACGAAATTCTTATAATCCCTAATTGTTTTCATAATTTTTAAGTTGGATAAATAGCGTCATTCAGTTTGATCTATAGATCAAGAATCATATGTGTATATGTTAAAAGAATACATATTATGATTAATTCTCATAGATTTTTCTTTGTAGTCTCCGCTACACACTCTGCATATGTCGATATTAATGCTAATGTCCCTACGGCACTATACGTCACATGTGACGTTTTGACGTTTGTTATTTGACATGTGACGTTTGTCGTTCGATGTTACATGTGACGTTTGACGCTACATTTGACATGTGACGTTTAACATTTGACGTGTGACGTGAATCTAATTAGACGGAAGACAAGTTTGAAATAAAATTATGAAAATTGACTTTATTTCTTCACCATAGTACACCTCAACAGATCAAAAAGTCCTTTTGGCATCAAATATGCTTCATGACAGAGCAGTGGTTCGCAACCTTTTTCACTCAAAATCCTCAATAAATTTATGTTTCATTATTTAATAAGTATTGAAAAGATAAAATCCGGTTGAGAGCCACTGACCATACGTCTTATCATGTTTATGTAGTTCCGGCAAATACCTGTTGTGGTTAAAGCTTCTTTGTAACTTAAGGTAGTGTTGTGGGTATGTGACAGATAAGCAATTTAACTCTAGAGTTTATTTTTTAAATATTGAAAATAATTTTTGAAATATTTAGATAAAAGGTCTCCATTGAGGGATGGAATATCAAAGATGTTCCAAATAAAGGGTCCAGCTGTGTTTTTAACTAAACTCATTATATTTGTAGTAGGTAGTGTTTTTAAATGTGTGACCGTCAATGGAATGCTCCTGTAACATCTGTTGGTATCCCTGGGAAAATATCTTTTATTTGATGATAGAGTTTTGGTTATAATTATCATCATCAATACATTTTCCCATGATTGCTTTGTGTTTATTCAATAATTTTTGGGTATTAATACTTCCTTAAGTATTTGCAAACTAGGAAAATCTGTTACATAATATTTACGGACATTGCAATCAAATTATCAAAAGAACTAAATCTGAATTAGGGGTCAACTTCTTTGGGTAATCATCAAGTGGTTGTATGGGTAGTTTTTTTAATTTTCCATAATTTTCATTAATATGTAAATGATAATTTTTGACCTCGCAATAAACACTCCCGATAAATTCTTAACGGGTTGAGGTCTTTGGCGAAGTTTCTTTGTGGTGGTGGTAGGTTTGACAGAATTATGTTTAGTTATTGGCATATAAAGAGCCAGCCAATTTTGGAGCCCCGTTGAATTGATAAATTATTGCTGTATCACTGTGGGCAATGTTTTTATTGGAAACACCCCTTGTATATACCCTAACACTCACAAGGATAGTGGAATTTTCTATTTTATCACATAACGTTTCACATTTTTTTCACTCTGATAATTGGCATGTGATGTTTTGACGTTTGTCGCTCGATGTCACTGTGACTTTGGAGCCCTGTTGAATTGATACCATGGATACATTTGTTGCTTACGTTTATTTGGTCTTCAAGCACTTGTGCGTGACGCCTCAGTCGTCACGACTTTCAAGCAAAACGAACACGATTTTTTAGGATCCTCGAAACCACTTGTCATTCGCCAATGCCAATAAATTTTCGGTGTTGTTAGAAGAATTGTTTTTAATTATAATGTTCTTGATAATATAATTTTGCATATTTAGATATTTTTAGTAAGGTGTAAATCGTAATCGACACAATCTTAAGTAAACGTCAAACCGGACAAACGTCAAATATTTAATGTCCGTGGCTTGAAGCTCATACTTTTCGGTATGTGCTCAAGGGGCAAGGAGAAGGTAAGACTAGGCGTCACGCCCAGTAATAAACGAACGGAATTCAGTCACTACGAGCTGCTGCCAGCAGCCAAAAGTGAATAATCGAAAACACCAATTATTGCTGTATCAACACTGTGGGCAATACCTAGTATCTGTCCAATTTCATGAATTAATACCATAAGTGGACTAGTTCGATCGCCTGAACTTGATCCATCCAAACTTAAACTTTTCATCACCATCAATATAAAGTTCCATTTGACGTGAAAGCGTGACGTTTGACGTGACAACGTGACTTTAAGGCTCCTCAAACGATACGACGTTTGAACATTCTGAATATTCATCAACTTTTACATGAATAAAACAAAGACAGATACTAATATTACGCATGACATAAACTAGATAGAGAATGTCACCTTATTTTTTCTTTATAGTCTTATGAAACACCCAGTAGAGACGTGATACCCTTTTTAATGATATATATCACTTGTCTTTGTACGATACACCCTGTTGAAAGAATGTTTGGTGTTTTTCAACGTTAATGTCTTTGTTGCATCAGTTGATTCGCGAACTATAATTTTTCACCACTCTGTATATGTTAAAAGAATCGAGTAAGGTTAACGATATTCCACTTTTTTTTACACCTCTTTTTGCATCTAACACATGAGTGCGAATAGTCATGTTCGTTAGGCGCATTGTTTCAGATGCGAAGGTTGATGGTTCGCGCCCGGACTATGGTGAAAATTTTTTCAATTTAAACATTTGGGTAATTTAGAGAGTAGATTGGAGGGCTAAAAATTTGGGGGTGGGGGATGAACGGGGGTAGAATTTTCTCATATATAGACGTTAAGGCCTTTTAAACGAGCCGTCGTTTGCTGTGATTGGTTAACTTGTAGTACGAGGGGTGCTGCGTGGGGGGTGAACGGGGGTATAGTTTGTTCAACAATCCTTTGCCGTTATGTCATAATCGGTGACGTATTCTGTTGTTTTACGTATGTCTTATATTTCTTGAATGTTATTTTACACTTAACCTCAAAATTATAATCAATGGCATATGTTAAGAATTGTTTTCAAAATATGACAACTGGATTGTCAAAAGTAACAGATAAAATTTATGTCGACCTTAGATAAGAAATACGTTATTGACGTCATAATTCCTTCTCATTCATTTCATGAATGAGAGAGCAAGCTGGACAATGTATGACGTAACGGCAAAGGATGGCTGAACAAACTATAGTTAGAATTTTTCCATTATTTTTCGTATACACTAGACGTTAAGGCCTTTCAAACGAGACGTCGTTTGCCGCGATTAGTTCCCGTCCGGTTGCAGTCCGGTTGCCGGTGTGAACCCACCTTAGAAGCCAATTTTGCACAACGAACCTTGGATTTTCTTATGGAGATTCCCATGTTAAAAACTCGAAAATGGTCTAGAATCAGTGCAGCACCTTTACTCACAGAAGAAACAAGAACTTTTCATTGGAATGAAGACTGTCAAACTGCTTTCGAAACCCTCAAGAGACATTTAACCACGGCACCGATACTAGGATATCCGTTACCAGAAGGTGACTTCATTCTTGACACTGATGCAAGCAACGTAGGAATTGGAGGAGAACTCTCACAGATCCAAAGAGGCCAAGAAAGAGTGCTGGGATATTTCAGTAAAGTCCTCTCCAAACCAGAACGGAACTACTGCGTCACGAGAAGAGAACTTTTGGCGGTAGTGAAGTCTGTGGAACACTTCTATCAGTATCTCTATGGAAAGAGATTTTTAATTCGGACTGATCATGCAGCACTCAAGTGGTTGATGCAGTTCAAGAATCCCGAGGGCCAGATAGCGAGATGGATTGAAGGACTCCAAGAATACGATTTCAACATCGAGCATCGGGCTGGTGTGAGTCACCGAAATGCCGACTCCCTGTCTAGACGACCGTGCCAACCAGACTGTTCCCACTGCAACAAGGTGGAATCTAAGGAAGCTGCAGTTTCGAGAACTACAGTCAGCAATGAAGAATGGTCACCCACTAGGATTAGAGAAGATCAAGAGAATGATCCACACCTAAAGATGATCCGGCAATGGAAGCAAGAAAATCGGCGATCTACCTGGCAAGAAGTGTCAAGATTTTCACCAACACTGAAGGCATATTGGGCTTAGTGGGACTCCCTTGTCCTGGAAGAAGGCCTGTTGAAACGAGTCCTTGAAAACGATGATGATTCCGAAAATATACGACAAATAGTTATCCCGAGATCGAGAGTAGCTGAGGTACTGAGGAAGTTACTCGACAGTCCATCAGGAGGTCATCTGGGAGTGAAGAGAACCCTTCAGCGAGTCCGTAAAAGGATTTATTGGATGAACAGCTCCGACGATGTGAAGGACTGGTGTAAGAAGTGTACGAATTGTGCTACGGGTAATGGAGCACATCGCAAGAGAAAGGCTCCATGAAACAATATAATGCTGGAAGGATTGCATTAGATATTGCTGGACCATTTCCGACGACAGAAAATGGTGGTAAATACATTCTTGTTGTGATGGATTATTTTACCAAATGGGTAGAAGTTTACGCGATTCCGAATCAAGAGCCCACAACTGTCGCGGATGTATTGGTAAAAGAATTCATTAGCCGATATGGAATGCCCTTGGAAGTCCACAGCGATCAGGGAAGGAATTTCGAAAGCCATGTATTCCAGGAAATTTGTGAGAAGCTGGAAATGAAGAAGACCAGGACAACGGCGTTGCATCCACAGTCAGACGGAATGATTTAGATTAGATTTATTATTACGTCATTAAAATTTTACATATAAAATACACAATATATAAAACTTATAAGACTAGTCAATCAATACAATACAAATACAAATAATACAAAATATAAAATACAGATAATACAAAATACAGTTTTAAATGGTTGAAAGAATGAACAGGACCATAGGAAAATACCTGTCCAAAGTAGTTTCCAGCCACCAGAGAGATTGGGACCAGTACCTCTCCCTATTTGCATTGGCTTATCGATCTGCCATGAATGAGTCCACAGGTGAAACACCTGCGAAAATCCTATTTGGACGCGAAATGAGGCTTCCTTGTGTCCTGGAATTTGGTTGTCGTCCTGGAGAAAATCTAGCGGGAGAAGACTACGTGATCCAGTTGAGAAAAAGGATGGACGATGTATACGAATCTCCAAGTTGCCAGCGACAGAATAAAAAAATGGTACGACACGCAGGCTACAGAAGGCAGTTTCAAAGAAGGGGACAGAGTATGGTTACACAACCCAACGAGGAGAAAAGGCTTTTCTCCAAAACTACAAAAATCTTGAGAGGGTCCATACTTAATCAAGAAGAAGATCAACGACGTCATCTATCGCATTAGTAAGATTCCCAATGGAAAACCGAAAGTAGTCCACCAAAATCGACTAGCGCCATTCGAAGGAGACCATGACAAAGAAGAAGGAGTAAACGACATCCGGGAAGATCCTGACCCTGCCTTCGAAGAATTTATGGGCGCATATGGAGGTACCGGTGAAGCTAGATTTGGAGTTACTACAGAGCAACGACAAGATTTGTTCACGCTCCCGGAAGACTATTCACTGGCACACAACATCCCAGCCAATACCAAAAATGCACGAGGTTCAGCGTTCGTCTTTCGAAAGAAGTTTAGACAATCGGAAAAACTCTCAGAACATATTCCAACCCCTGGCAAGACACTAAAATTCAAACACAATTCACGACACATCTTCTATCTGGTAACAACGAATTTGAAGATCGATCCACCTACCGGAATGTGTGGGAAGCGATACAAAGTCTTTGAGACCACGTGCTGGAATCCAACGTGAAGAAATTAGCTATCCCCAAGATAGAGAGCAACCAGTTGGATTGGCGAGTCATTAGGAATATGGTGGAAGTGATCTTCGAAGATATTGATGTCCACATTTCAATCTGCAGCTATTCCCCACGTAATAAGTATCCGATGAAGACAGTACCCTGTTATTTCCATACGACCGGAAAGTGTAGGAATGGATCCAGTTGCCGATTTAAACATCCAGTCCCGGCTACACAAGAGTTCCAGGAGGAACTTACTATTAAGGAGGGGGCAATGTTACGAACTCACTGATTCTGAAGCCGGTCCTGTCGCAAACTATGAATGCGACCTTTTTAGAAAGGTTCTTTTTCGCAGGTAATAATCGAGACTGTTCTCGAATAGCGTACAAGGCGGTTAATTCAAAAAAGTTCTAGAGATTCGAGGGACTATATATACGCGGGTTTTCAAGTGGAGGAGTTGTTCAATATACAGTGAATCGGTAAACAGTTTCAGTATACAGTGAGTGAACAAAAAGTGAATATAAATAGTGTTGAAGATAAATTGGGACAATTATCATACTGGGTGTAGATAAATTAATAGACATTAAGTAGTATGTATATAAATTAAGTTTATTATAGTGTGTAAGTGTTTCATTAATAAATCAATAGTACTTAGCCATAGTGTATAATTTCATCCCACGGTAAAAACAGTTCAAATAAATAAGAAAAACAGTACAATATATCTGTACCCCAGAGCCAATTTTGCTAAAAATGAGTTAAATATGATAAGTCCCTAAGATAGATTGTATCTTTCGTTTGCAATTTCCAACATTCATTTACAGGCTTTAACGACGAAGCGGACCTTTTTGAATAATGTTAAGTCCAAAGTCTTCTTGGAGTGGAATTATGTTAAGTGATTTTGATATACACTCACGGACAAAATTATTGCATATTTTATTTTAGGTCTTTACTTCTTTTCCCTTTATCACTTTTGTGAATTCGGTTGATAAATCTGTTACATTAGAGTTTCTTACGTTAATATTTATCAAATTAATTACATATTCAATCTTTACAACAGATTCGTGAAGAAATTAGTGAAGTGGCCTGTTTTTGATAATAACGTTTAATTAGGAAAGAACAACAACATGGACACGATACATTAGTTTAAGACAAAATTATAACAATTTAGTACTTAGTATTTCCTCCTCTAGCTCTAACGATAGCCAGCACCCTCCTAAGCGCTCTGCGCAAAAGATCTTTGATGGTTTCTTGTGGTATTCGATTCCATTCTTCCTGTGCAGCAATCCTCAATTCTGCAATTGAGTTAGGAGCTGGATTCCGTGCTCGAATATTTCTTTTAAGGATGTCCCATACATGTTCTATGGGATTTGCGTCAGGACTGTATGGTGGCCACTCTAGCTTCGCAATCCCGACATCCTCAATGTACTGGTTTACTGTTCTTGCGGCATGGGCACGGGCATTATCGTGCATTAGCACAAAGTTATCTTATCCAATAAAGCCGACATATGGTAAAACATGCTCTGCAAGGATGTTGCGTATGTACCAGTCAGCATTCATTTTCAAATTCACTTCAATGAGCTCTGCGACTCTCCAAAGAAATACCAGCCCATAGCATAATGGAACCACCACCAAAGCTAAGATTATGTGCAAGATTACATTCTGCGAAACGTTCTCCTGGCCTTCTGTACACTCGACTACGCCCATCAGGCTTCCATAATTGTATTCTTGTTTCGTCTGTAAAAAGAACTTTTCCCCATTGATGTTCATTCCAGTAAGCATGTGCTCTTGCAAATTGTAACCGTCCGATTTTATGGCGTGGAAGAAGCCGAGGAACTCTAGCAGGACGTCTTGGCTTTAAATCGACCTCCTCAAGTCTCCTTTTTATTGTTTTGGTAGAAACATTGACTTGCCTTGCATTTAGTAATTTAGGGGGTTGTGTTTAATCCAAGAACCTTGGGTTAATAATAGCCAGGTAAGAGGATTAGCATGTAAGGTTGCTAAAATAGTATATCACACTGGTTGTATCACTACTATTATATCAATATCCACAATATAGGGAATACCCCCACATTTGTAACAAGGGTAAGGCAAGAAGTTTTAGATGTCACACTGGCAACACAGAATCTAAAACATATAGTAAAAGATTGGAGAGTATCGGGTGAACCATCTCTCTCCGATCATAGTATCATAACATTCAAGTTAGAACTAGGCATACCTGAGGTAAGCCTCAGGAGAATACCAAGAAAAACAGACTGGGACAACTATAACACCTGTCTGAAAAGAAATCTAGCACATATCCAAAGAAAAGGAAGGGCTAAGCACCATCTCGACCTGGAAAATGAGCTAGAGGATCTGAACAGGGCAATAATCGAGGCGTTTGAATCGAGCTGTCCTCTTCAAAAACAACGAAGCAACAAAGATGCACCCTGGTGGAACAAACATCTGTCAGAACTAAGATCTCAAACCCAGGACCTTTTTAATAAAGCAAAACTCATCGGAGACTGGCAGAGATACACCGAGGTGAGAAACACCTACTACAAGGAAATTAGAAAAGCTAAAAGAAATAGCTTCAGAAAATTCTGTTAAGATATAAACACAACACCTGCTGCGGCGAGACTTTACAAAGTTATGGCGAAAAGAAGGGTCAACACAGATATGGCTTTGAGGAAACCAGATGGTGAATATACCGAAAATGAGGAGGAAAGAGTTCGACTCTTACTAGAAACTCATTTTCCAGGGAGTACCCCAAATAGGGGAGATAATCCCCTCGAAGGTCACAATAGGCCTTCAAGAGAAAGTATTACAATGGCCAAACACATTTGTAGTAACGATAGGTTGAAATGGGCCATGAAAACCTTTTCACCTTTCAAGGCACCAGGAGCAGATGGAATTTTCCCAGCATTGCTTCAGAAAGGACAAGACGAAATACTACCGCATCTGATTAGAATTAGTCGAAGCAGCTTAGAACTGGGTTATATACCTGAAGCATGGAGAAGGGCAATAGTAACCTTCATTCCAAAAACTGGAAAAAGGGACACAACAAACCCCAAATCCTTTAGACCAATTAGTCTAACATCGTTTGTACTCAAAACGATGGAAAAGGCTATTGATAACCATATTAGAACGGAAATCCTAAAGAGACTACCTCTCCACCCATGTCAGCATGCTTACCGGGCAGGCAGATCTACGAAGACTGCACTGGTACAACTGACGGAGGATATCCGAGGTGCTCTAGACAACCAAGAAACTGTAGTATGTGCATTTTTGGACATAGAAGGAGCTTTTGACAATACTCCACATGAGGCAGTCAGAAGAGCATTGAACAGAAGAGGTGTAGACAGCACAACATCCAAATGGATGTCGGAACTGCTCACCACAAGAATAGCAGAGACGAGGACAAGCAAAGACATTGTCTCTATTTGCACTACCAGGAATGCCCACAGGGAGGAGTAGCATCCCCATTAATGTAGAGTCAGACGGTTGACGAACTCCTGTGTGGTTTGACGGATCTCGGAATATCCTGCCAAGGATATGCCGACGATATTGTCATAACAGCCAGGGGGAAATTCGAAAACACCCTTTGCGATATTGTACAAAAGGGTCTGAACTATACAAATAGCTGGTGTAGGCAAGTGGGACTTAGCATCAACCCCACTAAAACCATCCTGATAGCCTTCACTAAGAAAATAAAACTCAACCTCAAAACCATAAAACTTGATGGGAACGAGATTGAATGGAGACAAGAAGTCAAGTATCTAGGTTTAACTCTAGACAGTAAACTCCTGTGGAACAAACACGAAAAGGAGATTACATACAAGGCAAAAATGGCTATAATGGTGTGCAGAAATCTGGCAGCAAGAAACTGGGGCTTTAACCCAAAAATCCTAAGCTGGATGTACACTGCCATAGTGAGACCAATCATCACTTATGAAGCCATTGCGTGGAGTAGTAGAACTAGCCTATTGACGACGAGAGAAAACCTCTCCAAAATTCAAAGACTAGCCTGTATATGCATTACAGGAGCAATGAGAACATGCCCAACGGCAGCCATGGAAGTCATTCTCAACCTCACCCCTTTACATATGGTGGTGGAAAGTGTTGCAGAAAGAATAAGATACAGACTAAGTAGAGAGGGAATCATTAAAAAAAAACACCTCCTCACTTCTTAGAAATCAGACAACCTGGGACATGCCACAAGACGGTATGATGAAAAAGTATAACTTTTCAAAGAAATTCGTTACGGAAATGAGCAACAAGAAGGAATGGGATCCAAATACCATTACCAGACTTGAAAAGAATGCCATTCAATGGTACACCGACGGCTCAAAAGCAATAGAAGGAACTGGGATAGGAGTGTTCGGGCCAGGAACCAAACACCTTGAAAGCTTGAGAAAAACTACAAGTATCTTTCAAGCGGAAATCCACGCCATAAGAAAGTGCACCCAGTTCAATATTGATGAAGGATACAGAAGACAAAGGATTATCATAATGTCGGATGGTCAAGCAGCCATTAAGGCACTGAGTTCTTGTGTAATCAGTTCCAAAATGGTGTGGGAATGCCTAAACAAACTCAATAAACTAGGCGAGAACAACATAGTCACCTTACTATGGATTCCAGGACACACTGGAATAGAAGGAAATGAAATAGCAGATGAACTAGCAAAGAGGGGGACTGAAATACCTTTCTGGGGGCCCGAACCCTTTTGCGGAATCAGCCCCAATGTAATATTGGAAGAAATAAGTAAAGCCGAGAAAAAGAGAAGATCTGACCATTGGAAAGATCTAGTAGGACTTATACAATCAAAGACTCTTCTGGGTGACTATAACCTGATGAGATCAAAAAAATGCATAAGTCAAAGTAAAACTGTGCGAATTTGGTTGTCGTCTTGGAGAAGATCTAGCGGGAGAAGACTACGTGATCCAGTTGAGAAAAAGGATGGACGATGTATACGAATTGGTTCGAACGAATCTCCAAGTTGCCAGCGACAGAATGAAAAAACGGTACGACACGCAGGATACAGAAGGCAGTTTCAAAGAAGGGGACAAAGTATGGTTACACAACCCGACGAGGAGAAAAGGCTTTTCTCCAACATTACAAAAATCTTGGGAGGGTCCATACTTAATCAAGAAGAAGATCAACGACGTGATCTATCGCATAAGTAAGATCCCCAATGGAAAACCGAAAGTAGTCCACCAAAATCGACTAGCGCCATGCGAAGGAGACCATGACAAAGAAGAAGGAGTAAACCATATCCGGGAAGAATCTCACCCTGCCTTCGAAGAATTTATGGGCGCACATGGAGGTACCGGCGATCAAAGACTTTTCTTGGTAACTACAACCTGTTGAGATCAAAAGAATGCATAAGTCAAAGTAAAACTGCGCTAAGAGTTTTAACAGGGATCCTAACGGGACATTGTCGCCTGAATGGGCACCTGAAAAATCTCTACATTTATAGTTTTCCGCTAATTTAACGTTATCGCTTATTCAGTTATAAAAGCTATGTCTATACATTACTCTATCTGTAATAAATTTCAAAATACGTAGAACACTCCAATGTAACAGACTTAGCAACCGAAATCACAAAAGTGCCCGAGGGAAAAGAAATGAAGACCTAAAATAAAATATGCAATAGTTTTGTCCGTGAGTGTAGTTTACTTTCCAGAGAGTATACCTCGCTGAACTAGGTTAAGTCCACATAACCTAATTTTCAGAGTTTATTCCGATCAGTATAGCGGTATATGTCCTCCGGCGTGCTGCAAGTGTTTTCTAAGATTATTTTATATTCAGCGAAACGTTTTGAGTTGAAATGTCGTCTTGACCTGAGAAAATTATGGATATGCTTCCCAAAGAAAGAAATTCCTGATCAGGATGGAAATAATGAAGGATATGGTGCTAAGAATTCTGGTAAGTTTAATGAAATGACTTTATATTGTGATGTTTTTCTTATTTATTTAAACTGTTTTTACCGTGGGATAAAATTATACACTCACTATGGCTAATTACTATTGATTTATTAAAGAAACACTTACACACTATAATAAACTTAATTTATATACACACTACTTAATGTCTATTAATTTATCTACACTCGGTATAATAATTGTCCTAATTTATCTTCAACACTATTTATATTCACTTCTGTTCACTCACTGTATATTGAAACTGTTAACCGATTCACTGTATACTGAACAACTCTCATTCACTCGAAAACCCGCGTATATATACTCCTTTTCGAATCTCCAGAAAATTCTTGAATATACCACCTTTGCGTATACTTCATAATTCGCGAACATTCGAGTTAAACCATTGGCCTTGGTACGCTTCGAGAAACTTTCTAGAAGGGTCGCATTCATCGTTTGCGACAGGACCGGCTTCGCAATTAGTGAGTTCGTAACATTGCCCCCTCCTTAATAGTAAGTTCCTCCTGGAACTCTTGTGGAGCCCGGACTGGATGTTTAAATCGGCAACTGGATCCATTCCTACACTTTCCGGTCGTATGGAAATAACGTTTAAGTGTAACCGGTGCGAATGGCCCATAGATGTTCGCAATGATGAAAAACATGCAAAAATCTTATGCTTTAAGGGGTAGACATTAACTGTCATTCTTGTCAGAAAAACCACTTTTTGTTGGCCACACTGACCTTAGACTGAACTTCTCTATTGTTTTCAAAATATGACAACTGAATTGTCAAAAGTAACAGATAAAATTTATGTCGACCTTAGATAAGAAATACGTTAATGACGTCATAATTCCGTCTCATCTATTTCATGAATGATAGAGCAAGCTGGACAATGTATGACGTATCGGCAAAGGCTGGCTGATTAAACTATACCACGTGTTCCTTGAACTCTTTGTTTATTGTTTTACCACCGGCTAGTTTGTGACGTCACGTGGACATGCCCTATGCCACAAGCAATCAGCTACACAAAACAGGGAGTGAATAGTGCATAGATTAATCTATGGTGCAATGGGATGGGATGGGAGCATAGAGTGATAATATATATCTTCTGTATGTTCCTTGTGGTATATTATTCATTCTTTTTTTAATTTCTTGGGAAATCAAACCACAATATTTTTAAATTCTTCATTTCAACGTTTCGATAGCGTTCCAGCTACCGTTGTCAAGAAAAAATAATTAGAAATTAATTTTTATCCCCAACTGACACAACAGAAAAATTCCCTTCAAAGATCTAACACCTTTCTGGGCTTTATACAACGCCCAGATCTTGTGGTTACATTTTGTTCATATATTTCTACATTAGGGTTAAATAGTAAGTCCAAATACATATCCGACAAATCTAACTCCTTATCCTCTACAATATCTACATTATCATGCATTTCCACAACATTGTGGTTTTCAGGTATGTTTACATTGTTTTCATGGTGAGACAAGTCTTGGATTAGCTCAGGGTACAACTCAGGCTATAGCAATCTGTGGTTATCGGTATTGTTAACTATTGATAATTTTATTTGATAACTGTTGCGTCGAATAACCTTCTCATTACTCAATCTTTTAACCCAATAGGACCTGGGTTCATCTGCTGCTTTTAAAACAATTGCTTTTTCCCAATATTGTTCATTTTTAGATTTAATTACTATATTATCCCCCTCTTTAAAATCTATAGTACGTTTACGGCTTGTTTCATCATAATGTTACGCGAGCTGCTGCATTAATGTGCTCAATTAGTGCCCCCAG
>CAJUYG010003115.1:0-23959 GCA_910591675.1 Galerucella calmariensis
TGTTATAGATTGAATCATGATATGATTATTTTAATAAAAATTCAAAAAGTCACAACTATAAATTAGAAACCACTCTTAAAAAAAAATAATAATAAAGTGTACAATTAATAATGAACAATTCATACACCACCTGTAGGTAAAATTTATATAATAATAGATGTTGGCATTAAATATAAAAGGTAGATTCATAATAACAATCATTTGAAGTATACTGTCAAGAGTATACCCAATTGAAATATAATGTTTGTATGTCACATTTGTTATATGGTTTGAATTAAATTATAAGATTTTGAATAATGTTTAAGATAAATTATAAAGATACTCTGATTTAGTTTATGTTATAAATGTTAATTAATAATATCATGAATATCAAATTTGATTGAAATGTCATGAAGTGTCAAAGTGAAATTAAAGAAATTTTGACATGATTAATAAAAAATTGGAGGTTGGTAAGACATTGTGGAAGGAAGTAAATCAGGTTTGTCAGGACAGGTTGCTAGGGGGAAACTAGGGGGTTGTTGATGGGTAACGAAAAGAGGAGGGATAAAAAAATTTTTATCCTAAGAACCAGAATAAAATTGTTTCTCTTCTGGAAAAATAACCAGGGGATATGAGTAGCAAGGTGCTGCAGACAGGAGAACGAGAGTTCCTGGATGCGAAGAAATAGCTGAGACGAGTTGTGGGTAATAACTTACCACAACTAAACTTCTAGTCATCTGAATTGGTGAGATAACCATTTAATTAAATAATATTTGCATTGAGCAATTTTTGTACGAGACATTAATCACATAGATTAATGTGAACGAGTTTCCAGTATCCTGACGCTGAAAAGAAATTATAAATTATTATTTGTTGATTGATATTATGAAAGGTTAAGGTTTTGCATCATATTCCAAGTGATTTAAAGTGCATAGATAAGTTATTTATAGGTTGTATTATTTAGAATAGATCGTATACTTACCAGAGAATTTGATATAAAATTTTTACCAATACTCGCAAGGTATATAATATTAATCTTTTCATTTCGTTTTCGATACATATCTTATTTCAGTTTCCATCACAAATTTTATAGATTAGATTCCAGCCGGTAGAGCCGATCAGCTGTTAGATGGTTAAATCGGATCCGTGTTCCGTAATTTATTTTGGTTATCGCAAGTATTGGTAGTGTAAATATTGCATAATTATTTTATAACTTTATGTTGTCGTTTGCTTACAATTATAATAATACATATTGTTGTATTAAAACAGAATCAGAGTAAATTAATAATTTTTATTTCACTATTGGAACTCCATCTACGAACCGTTACCTCTACTAACCCTGAAACACGACCTTGAGGTAAGTAGTTGATTCTCTGACGGAGAAGCCGTGGCAAAAATATAAATTAAATAGGTACAATAATAATAAAACATAAAATCGAACCACACACATAATAATAATAAAAAAATAAATTAGAATTATAATAATATGTTATATAGTTATATTTCTCAGTGTAGCTTAATTAAATTGTTTAGTCAGTTATTCAAATTCATAGTGAACTTTGTTTTTGCTTATGTTTTAATTTTAATATTAGATTATTGTAAAACTTTATTATTCAGTCTAGAATCTACTTCAGATCTTATAACATACTGTTGTAATTATCTCAATAAATAAATCTTTTTTAAAAAAGCCTTTTCCATACGTGAAAAGATAAGTGGCGCAGTCAGTAGGATATGTTAAACGGGCGTTAGCGTAAATAACCACCGGTTCGTTTCAACGATTTGTTAACATACCTAAAAGTGAAATTTGGGACTCTTAGTTGAGTGAACTGAGTAACTCAACTAGAAGATAGTTCGACCGTTAAGAAGAGGAATTCCAAACGAATATTGCCAATTCCTTGCTTACAAGTTCGACTAGATGGAGAAAGCAGTCCTGTTTCTAATGTAAGTACTTTATGTCGTATAGAGATAATAATAATTTGTTCAATTCAGGAAGCTCTGGAAATTCTGATTCTGATTCTGATTTAGATTCTGACTCACAAACTAATTTAAGTAAAGAAATAATTTTGAAAATTGCAAAACCCGTGATTAATTTAAATAATTTGATAATTATGATAATGCCTTATTACCTAGATTTATCGAAATTTCGGAAAAATTAGTGAATAAATTTTACAACCCTGTAGATATAGGAGATTTTCAAAACGAATACTTAATGTCTAGTATTTTATCAAAAATTAAAGGTCAAGCAGCGATTAATATTTCTGCATGTAGTATCAGTAATTGGCAAAATTTGAAGGATGCTTTATTAAATACTTATGCAGATAAAAGAGATGTTTATACGCTGAGCATAGAAATTTCAGAATTAACACAGGGAAACGAATCCCCTTTTGAATTTTATAACAGAATACAGCATCTTTTAAACTTGCAGACATCATTATTAATGACACGGTCAAATGCCAACGAGCAAGTCATATTAGGTAATTATTTTAGGAATTTAGCACTAAGAGTATTGTTACGTGGATTAAAGGAACCGTTAGGCACTTTGATGCGTACAAAAAACCCTAGTGATTTAAATACAGCCTTAAATGTTCTAACGAATGACTTTCAAATATATATGACTAATAATAATAATAGCTATTCAAAAAATTCATTTGTTAAACCTAGGCCAAAAAATAATTTTGTACCACAAAACAAAGATAATTTCGAAATTAATCAAATACAGAGACCCACATATACTCCAAAATTACAACAAAATTATCAGCCTCAATTTAATAAAAATTTTAACTCAAGTAATACTCAAGCACAGACACAATTTAACAGAGGTTTTAATTCAAATAATTTACCTAGTACAAGTAGAGCAACCAATATTCAAACTAGAAATACTAACGTTTTCAAACCAAATCAAAACCAAAATTTTCAAAAACCTACTCCAATGAGTATAACTACAGCGAATACATATAATCCATTCAACGCTCAAAATAGAAATAATGGGCAAAATCAAACACAAATTACAAATCAGAGAAGAAATTTCATTTCTGAAGAATTACATAATATCGACAGTACTGAATGTCATATTGAAGATGAAAATCGTTTTTTAGAGGAAACGTCATCGGACGCAATAGGAACGTAGAACTATTTAATTTTACTAATTCTGAGAGTGAATTACCGTACATTATATTTCCCGAACAAAATTTAAGAGTTTTGATAGACACCGGCAGCACAAAATCTTTTGTAACCCCGGAAATTGCCGAAATTTTTTTTCCAAATCAATCATACAAAAACCTTTCAAGGTATCATCAGCTCTCGGTACAAGTCAACAAAAATATTGTACAGCAATTTCATGTTCAAAAATATTTAATATAAAGAATAAAATTAGGTTAGAATATTGTATATTTAAATTTCATAATCATTTCGATTGCTTATTAGGTTTAGATAATCTTAAAAAACTAAATGCAACAATTGATTTAGTGAATAACGTCTTAATTACGCCAAATAGTAAAATTAAAATAAATTATTTCAAAATAAACTGCGAGAACACGAATTGTATAGTAGTGGCTCCACGCACAGAACAAATAATTAAATTAAATATCGAAAATACCAATAATGGCGATATAATTATTCCTTACACAAAAATAGGAAAACTAGAAATTCCGGAATGTCTTACTAAAGCGGAAAATAGTCAAGCTTTATGCACTATTTTAAATCCGACAGAATCATATTTTAAAGTAGATTTAAGTGCTCCAATAGAAGTTGAATCGTTCGACGAATACGAACAAAACTTCAGTCCAAATTTTAATGCAATTTACGCGGAAAAATTTAAATTTGATATAACAAAGGTTCGTACAGAACACATGAATAAAGAAGAGCGCGAAGCTATTCTTAAATTAATAAAAGAGTATTCCGACATATTTCATGTCGATGGTAATCAGCTAACATTTACAAGTCAGATAAAGCACAAAATAAGAACTACCAATGAGGTACCTATTTATTCCAAGTCATATAGGTATCCCGAAATATATAGAAAAGAAGTTCAAAGTCAGATTAAAAATATGTTAGATCAAAATATTATAAGACCTTCATGCTCACCTTGGTCAAGTAGCATTTGGGTTGTTCCAAAAAAATTAGATTCTTCAGGTAAACCAAAATTTAGAGTTATTGTAGACTATCGCAAGCTTAATGAAATTACTTTAGGAGATAGATATCCCCTACCTAATATAACTACCCTACTAGACAAACTAGGTCGTTGCCAGTACTTCACTACCTTGGATCTTGCCTCTGGGTTTCACCAAATTGAGATGGCTCAAGAAGATATCCCCAAAACGGCTTTTACTACAGAAAATGGCCACTGGGAATTTTTGAGAATGCCATTTGGTCTGAAAGGAGCTCCTGCAACCTTCCAGAGAGTAATGGACAACATTTTAAGAGGTATTCAAAACGAAAAATGTTTAGTATATCTCGACGACATTATAGTTTTTAGTACAAGCTTGCAAGAACACATAAATAATTTAAAAGAAGTATTTAAAAGATTGCGTGAATCTAATTTCAAAATACAAATTGATAAATCTGAATTTTTAAGAAAAGAGGTCGCTTATTTGGGACACATCGTAACACCAGAAGGCGTTAAACCCAATCCCTATAAAATAAGTGCCATTCAAAATTTTCCAATTCCAAAAACTATCAAACAAATTAAAGCATTTCTAGGATTACTTGGATATTATAGGAAATTTGTACCAGATTTTTCAAAATTAACTAAACCATTAACTAACCGTTTAAAGAAAAATGCCGTAATTAACATTAACGATACTGATTATATTAATTGTTTTGAATTATGTAAAAATATGTTGATAAATGATCCCATATTGCAGTATCCGGACTTTTCCAAACCATTTAATCTCACGACAGATGCGAGCAACTTCGCTCTAGGCGCTGTCCTTAGTCAAGGAAAAATCGGAACTGATTTACCTGTAGCATATGCTAGCAGAACACTTGATGATTCTGAAGTAAATTACTCAACAATTGAAAAGGAACTCCTTGCAATTGTTTGGGCCGTGAAATATTTTCGCCCCTATCTGTTTGGGAGAAAATTCACTATTGTAACTGATCACAAGCCGCTCCAGTGGCTATTTTCCTTAAAAGACCCTAGTTCTAAATTAGTTAGATGGCGTCTGAAACTCGAAGAATACGACTATGATATAGTTTACAAAAAAGGTGCATCAAATACTAATAGTGACTGTCTATCGCGCATACAACTAAATATAAATGAAGTTGATTCTTCCGAAAATAACTCCAAAAACTTACTAGCCTATATGGAAAAATTCAATGACAAATTTGCCAGTACTTCTAAAATTAATAATGTAGAAACCGAGTCACTTATCGTAGAAGCAGAAGAAATAAACGACATTGACGATGAAAACAATACTATCCACACTAACATAGAAGATCCTGTAGTGGGAATACCAATTTCAGAGTCTTCAGTAAATGTAGGAAAAAATCAAATAATAATCTCTGAAGTAAATTTTGAACCCGCAGCACCAACAATTATTAAGTTATACCTACGATTTAAAACAAAGAATTCTCGTACAATTTTCAAAAAATAATTTTGAACAAGATGTTATAAATTTTGTGAAAGATTATGTTGTACCGAAATTGAAATATCATATTTACTTTGAAGATCCTTTATATGAAAAATTTAGTACAGTTCTGCAAACTTATTTTAAAAATTCACAGATTTCATTTATCAAGTGCAACAAAAAATTAATCGATATCCCCTTAAATGAAATAAAAGAAGTCATCCAAAATTATCATGAAGGTAAACGAAATCATAGAGGGTTAGATGAAACTGAAAATAATATAAAAACGCGTTATTATTGGCCAAACCAAAGATCGTCTACTCAAACCTACATTAACGAATGCGAAATATGCCAAGCAACAAAATACGATAGGAAACCTTTGAAACCACTTTTCAACGTAACTCCAACAGCCGTCAAACCTTTTCAAATAATTCAGTTAGATACTATAACCCTAGAAAATACAAAATTTTTAACTATTATAGATTCATTTTCAAAATACGGTCAACTTTATAAACTAAATTCTGCTTAAGGCATAGAAATTGTTAATAATTTAATTAAATATTTCACCCACCACTGTATACCAGATCAGATAATATCTGATAATGGCACAGAATTGAAAAATAGTTTAGTTAAAGATTTATTAGACACTCATAAGATAAAGATACACTTTATAAGTTCACAGCATCCGGAATCTAATGGCATTGCCGAACGATTTCACTCGACAATTTTTGAACATATTAGACTTTTAAATAATCAAAATGAATTCAAGAAAGAACCCATTGAAATAAAAATTAATTATGCACTTTTAGCATATAACAACAGCATCCACTCTACAACCAAGCTAAAACCATACGAAATTATTACAGGACATTTAGAAAATAACTCTTCTTTTGACTTAGATATTGATAAGCAGCTAGTTAATAATTATCTTCATAATCATAGGGAAAAAATGAAATTACTATATTCTAGAATAAACACAAAATTACAAGAGACTAAAGAAAAAGTTATCTCAAAAGCTAACGAAAATAGAGAAGAATTGCCAAATCCAATACCTACGAAGGTATTTATCAAAAATAAACAAATTCAAAGTAAAACAAAAAATAAATACCGACCTGAACAAATTAAAAGTACTAATAAAAATCGTAAAACTGCAAAAATTGTAACTAGACACTTCAATACCACTGAAGATATTCACTTATCTAATATAAAACGACCTAAACAAAAACCATATACTTTTATTACAGATTCGTCTCAATTGGACAAGCAACAGTAGACATTAAAGACATCAGTCATAATCTAGGAATTTTACCAATTAATCTTGGCACTGCTAAACTACAAAAATCAAGTCATACATTTGTGCATTTTTATAACTTGAACCCATTACTAGAAGAGTATAACTCTTTGAATAAACATTTCAAAAATATTACACGTGATATCTCAAATAATACATTTTTCATACAACAGACTGGAAATCTTGTTAACCTTATACAAAATGTTAAAAATAATATTGAAGAAAAATTTGAAAATTTAAATATTCACTCCACAACAATTAGAAACAAAAGAGGCTTAATAAATGGATTTGGTTCTTTGATAAAAGCCATAACAGGTAACCTCGATTCTCAAGATGAAGAAAGAATAGATTCAATCTTAGAACATTTAAAACAAAATCAAGCAAATCTCGAAAATCAAATTAAAATGCAATACAGTGTCAGTCATCAAATAATAAATAATTTTAATAACACTATTCAGGACATTCAAGAAAATGAAATACTACTCAAGTCAAAAATTTTTGAAATAAAAGATATGTTAGACTTTCAAGTCGAATATGAGAATCTCATTTCTCTAAAGGATATGATTAACGAACTTTTAATAATTTATAACGTAATTTTAGATGTAATGCAAACAGTAGAAAATTCTTCAACATTTTGCAAACTAAGAACATTACACCCGAGTATTATTAAGTCGAAAGAATTATTTACAGAATTGCAAAAAAATCTTCATATTACAAACTGCAACTTCCGTTTGAATTAAAATATGAGAATATTTTAAACTTCGAATCAATTTTAGATATAAAATGTAGACTAAGAAAAAATCAAATAGAATACTTTTTATCTATTCCTATTAATTTTAATATTGAGTTTGAACTATTTTATTTATTACCCATACCCACTAAATTAGAATCAGAATTCGTAACAATAATACCAAGCTCAAAATATTTTTTAAAATCCGAAAATCAAATAAAACCTCTAAACGACATATGTACACGAATTGAAACCTTCCAATGTCCTTCATATCTCCAAGACAATAACAAACAGCTATGCGAAGAACAAATATTGTTAACAGGAAACTCTACCAGCTGTGAATACTCAAAAATCAAAATTTTAAAAAATCATTTAGAAGTTATTCCAGAAATGAACCAGTATTTGGCCATATTTCCAAACGAAGAAAGGTTAATATTCAAGTGCTCACAAGACACAGATATTAAAAATTTGAGAGGAATATACTTAATTAAAAACACTCCTTGTAAGATAATTTTTCAAAATAACGAACTCACATTTCAAGAAAAAACTTTTGGCCAACCTCTTTTACTGAATGAACTTCAGACAAATTTCAACAAAATTAAAATGTCTCCTATGGATATTAATTTGAAAAATTTAGAACTGAAAGAACTATCGTCTCAAGAATTGACACCAATACTTGAAGAAAAATTCAACCTGCATATTCCCAGCGTATGGACCATAATTTTATACACTGGTATAGCATTAGTTATTATTTGGCTACTTTTGAAGAAAAAACCGAAGACAAAGGTGCCAGAACAAATATCCATAGAACTACAAGAAAAGAAAATTCAGCTTCCAGAAGGAGCCTCATTCTAATGGGGGAGGTGTTATATAGTTATATTTCTCAGTGTAACATAATTAAATTGCTTAGTCAGTTATTCAAATTCATAGTGAACTTTGTTTTTGCTTACGTTTTAATTTTAATATTAGATTATTGTAAAACTTTATTATTCAGTCTAGAATCTACTTCTGATCTTATAACATACTATTGTAATTATCTCAATAAATAAATCTTTTTTAAAAAAGCCTTTTCCATACGTGAAAAGATAAGTTATATAAATGTTTCGGTGTGTGTATGTATATGTACAATTCCTTCACTAATTAATCGAAAGGAACTTCGTTTCATCCGGGTGTCCCTCGACACCTCTCAAGTTTATTTTTCTCTACCTTTCTTCCAGCGCGAAATATTGAAAAATTTCGAACAAAAGGGTTTTGATTTTTTTCTTTAATATGGGAAATCGATAGACTGGTAAACTTTTTTTTATATTAATCTACATACTTTAAGGTACTTATGGAAAAAAAATCAGCCGTATTGCTAATTACTTGTAGTTGTTACCCCTATCGTCTGGCCTATTTGCTGAACCTTGAATAATTTCTCTGGCAATTGCTATACCTCATTTGAAAACCAGGAGGAGTGATTTGAATTTAAGTTGGCAATTCTGTAGACCTCTGATTGGTCAGATTCAGCCCAGTTTCACACAACACTTGTTAATATTGACATCAGCTGATAGTTTTCATTTTTGATAGTTCTGACAGATAAATAAATAAATATTGGATGAAAAACCAAAAGTATTCTCAAGTACCTAGTGGGTACATTATTACTTTACATTTTTTTTATAAAGTCGGTTTGGCGAGTATTAAGGGAATACTGAAGTAGTGCAGAAAATATTGGTGGAATACCAGGACTTTTGAAAAATTGTGATGAGTGAATAAAAAATGTCGTTAGAAGAACAAAAATGTTATCTGTGCTGGACAAAATTTTCAAGCTTCAAAGAAACGTTCAGACTTTCTTGAAACAAATTAAATTTATCTGCGTCACCTTTTGACGAGTCAAATGTAGGTATAGTTTGTTCAACCATCCTTTGCCGTTACATCATAATCGGTGACGTATTCTGCCGTTTTACGTATGTCTTATATTTGTTGAATGTTATTTTACACTCAACCTCAAAATTATAATCAATGACATATGTTAAGAATTCTTCCCAAAATATGACAAATGAACTGTCAAAAGTAACAGATAAAATTTGTGCCGACCTTAGATAAGAAATACGTTAATGACGTCATAATTTCGTCTCATCCATTTCATGAATGAGAGAGCAAGCTGGACAATGTATGACGTAACGGCAAAGGATGGCTGAACAAACTCTACTATTTATTTGTTATATACATATTTGGGAAGAAATCGTCAAAGTTCATCGGAAGAACATGCCATGGAAGATATAAAACAATATAGAAAAGAATGGGTTTGGTAGAAAATTCATTATTGGTTTTTGAAGTTAAAAAGAAGGAAGAAGGTATCTCAGAAGTATTTGAAAAGTGGTTTATTACACTTAATCCGGCAACATAAAGATAACTGTTGGAAATGTTTAAATTAATACTGCATATTGCTCTACAATGCTATAAATTTTGTAGTATTGCTATTGCCAGAACATATTATCAATTGTCATATTCCTTTCAATTTAATTGTAATAAATATAAATAAAGTAGCTTGACTATCTGTAATTCTCCACCATCAACAATGACCATAATTTGTTTTAATCTTCTTATGTTTGAATAAGAAACGAAACAGGAAAAAGTCTTACTTTTTGTTGAATGCGTAGGTACATCTGAAAAATATACTGCAGATCAGAGGAGAAATCGACTTATGACTAATGTCTTTGCTATCAAGGCATATTTAATATATTTGGAACACGACTGTTGACTACGTTTTCGGAACACACCCTTTAGTAACTAATCTGCTAACTTTTTAGTGGTGTGAGTAAGGCTTTTCAAATTACTCCTCCTGGTTTTTAAATGAACTTTAGAGCCTCAATTTTTTCGAGAAGTTCTTAGGTTGGTACTATTCCGGAAAGAATGAGATCCTGATCATAATTTTCGGAGCCGGTGAACGGAAACTCGTACAAATGGAGTACATACATGTTAACTAGACATAAAGTACCTTATAGAGTGATGTTTGTTGGTACTTCATATGCTACTGATTGAAGTTCATCACTAAGCTTGAAATGTATGTGTACTTCGGCGAATTAAAAAAGTTTGTAACCAAGTTACATAGATCATTTTCAAGCGGCGTTGGAACTTACAAATACTCACTATCAAGTAATATTTTTTCCAGATATATACAAAGTTTGAATATAAATTTATGGATTATCATGTAATTTATAGTATATATTGTTTACGTGACTGCCGGTTGCTTAGAGCAAAACCTGATTAAGGGAATGTATCATCGTCCTTAGGGAAGTCTAGTCAAAGCCGTTGCATAATATATATGTAAACCATTTACCTCAAACTAGCTTTGTACGTGATTTTGAGTTGAGTTTAAATTGTTCACATCAAAACTAATAATCCATTTTGTGACACTATACAAAATTTATTATTTCCTGAATATCAAAATATTCACCATTGGAATTCTTATATCTTAAAAAGATCTGTGATTTTTTATTTCTATTTGATACATATTTTGTTGCGAAAACTCAGATTTGTGTTTTGTTGTTATAATACTGAGTTTAAAAATGTTGGAATTAGAAGTTCGTCTGACGTAACGTTACATATTTTTTGTAGATTTTGTTTCACATTAGAAGCCACGTGAACTTTGCCAACTCTTTTGCGAAGAAATAAAAAATCGGTTTTGTTTACCTATCTAGTCTCGTATCGACCGTTTTATGCCATTGGCGTTACAAACGATGTTTCTTTCCATTTTATTATTGACATTTGAGGTAGTGTTTGGAACAATCAATTACTGTAGAATATTTTCGTTGTTGGAATATTTCTAGGCGTTTAGCTAGTTTATCTGTGTGTTGTGTGTTTTATTTGATCTAAAACCATGCCCCTAAAGAAATTTGTTGGCGTCAAAAGACAAACTTTCCACAGTCAAGGCCGACAGAATCTAATTTTGTGTTAACTTACTAAATGTGAAAACGTTACGCTACTGACTCAGAGTCGAATGTCAAATTTACAATATGGTGCTGGTTTTGAGAACAAGTTCGCGCATTCGACTGAAACTGCAAGTGGGTTCTTCTTATGTGATACGGAGTCGAACCGTATTGATAACAGTGAATTGATGTATAGTTTTTCCCAAAGTATATCGTCTTTGCTTTTACCGGCAATCATAATATTTATGGGCATTTGCATTGAATCATATGCAGTGAAGGATTTACAAATTTTTAAGGTATAGGCTGAATAGTTTATGCCGCCCTCACCTCAACAATTGTCATATCATACATTATTTTACAATGCAACAATTTCGTTGTAATTGCACGTAATAGTATATTACGTAACGTGTGTGGTAAGAAGCATTTTACGCACGAATGGAAAAGTAATTCCGTGAGTGCGTAAAATGCTTTACAGCACGAGTTACGTACTATACTTTACCTACGACCTACTTGTGCTTGTATTTATGAGAAGCATAAGAGATAACAGTTACATAATTAGAGGTGCTTGGTTAACTCCATCTCTATTACTCTATTACCAATGAATTATTATTATATTAATATATTATTATTATTAATATATTGTTGATAATCAAAAGTCCATTTTTCAATTATAACCAATACATATACTTAGCCCTTTGGGCTTTTCATAGTTAAACATGGCCGTATTGAATGTTTTCAAATAGTAAATTTTGAATAAAATAGTGCGTAATAGACGTCATTACATTGATACCGACTGTGTGTTATTGACTGATTACAGGGGGGGTCGTAGGTAAAATAATTTTTCGGTATATTTTTGAGCTAATCGAAGCTCAATCATGTATGGGCGGGGTGATGGGGTATTTACTAAATTATTCATTATATTCGAATAAAAATCGAAAAATTATATACAAACCGTCCAGTTCGTAGCCTCCAACCAGTGGTAAGACTGGTATGTATGAGCTGTTAGTGGGAAGAGGGACACGTTTTTTACAATTTCGCTCTTTTCACTTATAAAAAGTGTGGGCAAAGGGCGCAGAGGCGAGAGGCCGATTACTGGTTGAGGGGCGGCGAACTAGCTGTTTTACTCTAGAATATGGAAGTTTGCTACTCTCGGAATGTGCAATGACAAGTGAGAGAGAAAAGCCATCGACAAAATTTGTTGCAGACTTCTATTTATAAGACGTCAGAAAACCGTCATAGAAAAATCTTTTTGATTTCTATGAGGTAAAAAAAAATTCGTTCCCCAAATTTGCCGCCCCCAAAATCTGCCGCCCTAGGCTCGAGCCTACTCAGCCTGCTGGTAAATCCGCCACTGATCATATGGCCAATATGTGTTGTAGAAGAGATAGCCAGCGGACTATTTAAAATTAGTTTGAAAAGGATCAAATGCAAAAATATCTATCTTTTTGTATTTTTATCATACATCCTTTGTTTTTCATTAAATACATGAAATCCTTTGAAAAGGCACTCTAAAACGGAATATTTAATACTGCCTAATGAATTCAATGCAGCCATCATACAAAAGTTATACCTGATGGCCCACCATTGCCTTGTCACTCGACTGTGAAATTCTTTGAAGAAGGTTGAGACCAACTATACTTATTCCTTTTAAAAAATAGATATTTTCGGTCTCAGTGAATATCACCCCATATACACACATCCCTTATAAATAACTATTATGGTAAATGGAAAAGTAATGAAAACATAAAATAGAGTGATGGACAAATGTGTGGAAATAAGTAGATATTTGTGTAATTTTTAGAGATATCGAAATGAAATTTGTAAGATAGTGTATTTGTTTACAATTTTCTCAACCATATTGAATTTCCGGATTAACAGAAAGTGTGGAATAAAAATGATTACCGTGTAAACCGAAACTGAATTAATGTATTAAATGTTCAAACCGAGCACCGTTTACTTCTTGAGAAGTAGGTTCGTAAATTATCTTGTAACATTGGCTCTGAATATCTCTGGCTCTTGTTTCAGCTAATTTTTGCAAATTGTTTGAGCTGTTAACATAAAGCTTGGACTTTGAGTAACCCCATAGATAATAATCCAGTTGGTTAAGGTTAAGACTTTGCGTGGACCATTCATACCCTTTCTTCCAATCCATTTGTTGTGAAGTGTCCTATCCAAACCATCTAGAACAAAGCGAGTGTAATAGGGTGGTGCCCCGTCCTGCTAAAACCAAATATTATTTGACAACTGTCCATTCACCGTCAGCTCCAGAATCACTCGTGTGTCCAAAAGTTTTCTTTTTAGAAGAATGGTCCTACGGTTTTGTTGTTGTGATACCGGTCCAAGTGCTCAATTTTTGGGGATGTTGCGTATGAGACACTTGTATAAGGACTACTTTGCGACCAGTACCGGTCGATTAACTGTACCGTGAAAAAATGTCCATAATTGTTACACCCTGTATTTTATAGCACAAATTGAATTTTGGGTTATGTAACTTCAATTTTTGTGAATCACTTCCTATACCCAATGTTTAAAATCAATCACCAGAGACACTTTTTTATTCAGTTTTTCTTTTCTTAAAAACGGATGTGTAAATTGACATAATGGGTTTGTTATCAAAGAAATATTTTCTGGGTCTTTCTTACGTTATTGTGTAAAACAGAATCATCAAAATAACTAGTGAAATTTTCAGCTCTTGAACTTTCCCCACTACTTAGATATTAGAGGTAGAAAATGGAGCTCCCTTAAAAAGCGACAGAACCGACTGTGACGTCACATTGCATATTGTGCTCTATACACCGCTGCGTTTCACATAAGAAAGTTGGTTACAGCTGCAATATCTTTAAATTTCAAAAGTGTTAGTGATTTTTGCTATTAAAGATGTACTCAGTAGATACTGGATTTATTGAAGCATATTTTGCAAATTCACCTGAAGTCGATATCTTTATGGTGAGGGACTACATTAATAGAAACAAAGAATTCACACTTGGTTTCTGAATCGAAATTTCAAAACAATCTATAATACATTGTACATTTTCATATCTGCGTCTGGAGGGAGTAGGAAATCTTTTCTTAACTTGCACAAATGGGTAAAGGTAACTGGCTAATAAGTTTTTTGTATAATGCCACATACTCTGAAAGTGCCACACCAAAATCGTCTCCTAATATCCTATAACGTAAATTCAATTTGATCTTTTTTAATGTTAAAAAGATATCAAGCTTGTCCAGCTCACATTTTTTTAATTAACAAGCTCACAACAAATAATGAATGACTCGGAACTCCCAAATAAAGCTTTGGATTTTTTTCTCTATCAAATAAAATATTCTATTTCGTCACTCCTATTAGTGTCTAGATAAAATGAGCTATTCGGATCTGACATACTTAATTCTGACGAGCTAAATGTAGAAGAAGGACCGCTAGTGGACATTGAAAACTCTTCGTTCATAGGTTTTCCTTCTTTTTCCATTCACGATTTCTTTGGAACGATCTTATTGCTAGTACATTTTCTCTTTTTAGCCATTTTCCATAGATAAAAACCCTCGCCCCCGCATTGAATCGCTTTGGAACATACATAAGCCTTAATGCAAGCCTGAACCCCTATTTCCCGAGATATAGGTTCCATTCGTGTGATATCCATTTGATTTTCTTCCTCTACTTTATCATCATCAGAGGCTCTATTTTCTGAGCTTGACTTGTAAATACTGTGACCGGGGCTTTGAACTATGTATTGTTACTCTATTTTTTAGACAATCATACAATCTCGGTACTACTTAAGGCTTTAATTTAACTGTTCCACTGCTCACTGTTTTAGTGTATATATATTTTTCTGGTGCATTCTTGGATGTGTTAGGACAGTCGGGAATCAAATAGTATTCATTCACCACTTCTTTTCTCACTTCCTTCACAATAAAATAACGAAACAGTAGGAACAGTCAACAGTCCAGCGTTTTTTTTTCTTACACAAAACGATACAATATACACAATACACAGCTCTCGACTCGCGGCGTTTCAAACGTTAGGTATAGCATATGCAATTTGACGTCACAGGTAACCACGCCCCGTTTTCGTTCAATCCAATTTCTTTAATTAATTTGAGGGTTTAAACGTTCGCGGAAAAATCTAAAATTTTGGGAATCTGTTTAAAATGAGTTTTAGTTTCTATTATTAACTAAAAAAAATTTTCTTGATCAAGCCCATTTTCATTATCATGCAATATATAACTTCTAATCCAAATGTTGACTCAGTAGATTACTTGTGACTATAGTTCAAAAATATTTTGGAATATACAGGATGCTCCAAAAAAGCGTGCCGTATCAAAGTTAGGTTCCTTTAAATGGAACACCCTGTATTTTATCACATTTTTGAATTGTACTATTAAAAATAATGTAAGTTCATTTATATTTCCCTAGTTCAGTTTCCAGGATAAATCGATTTTACATAATTTGTAGACCCTCCGGAAAAATACAATAACTTCAAAATAAAAACGAATAACCACATTTGCTTTACACCATCTCACTAGAAGCTTTTAGCATACCGTTTCCAATATTTACTGGTATGCTATCATATACAGGGTGTTTTTAATATGTCAGTATAACACTAACCATTTAATACATAAATATCTGGCTTAATTTAAACGGAACACCCTGTATCTGTTGGGTCTGTTAAACGTGGACATTTATTACCTTTCAGTTGGTATTAGGGTTGCCTATATCTAACTCTGAAAGTTTTCGAGAAATTTTAAATTTGTTTTTTAATATTCAATTATTTGCTGACATTTAGTTACCTATGACATGATACGCCGATGCAGTTTTTAAAAATTTAAAATTTGTTCTCATGACAGTAAGTGCTTTGTGTATGATTTATTATTCATAAATTAAAGGTCTCTTAAATCAGAATTTTATTAAGGATATGTACACTATTTTTGGGCATACAGATACAATAAGCTTTAAAATTATAAAAAAATTACTAGGTACAAAAAATTCAAAGAAGGTGTTCAAAGTGACGCCCATCTTGTTGGATTCAAATTTGAACCTTTTTTAAAAAAAAATTATTGTTCATTTTCTTTAACATTTCTGGTGTTACTGTTTGAAACGATCTCCTTATCCTATCCTTCATGTTCTCAGGAGTGGTTGGCTCTGTATTGTAGACAATACTTTTTATGTAACCCCAGAGAAAATAGTCTAATGGCGTCAAGCATGGGAACCTTGGCGGCCAAAGATAAGGAGCTCCGCGCCCAATCCATTTTTGTGGAAAAATATTGTTCAGGTTACGCCGGACAATTATACTGTAATCAACAGACGCACCATCTAACTGCAGCCACATTTTTTGTCCTGTAGCTAGTGGAACGTCATCTAAAAGTTCGGATAGTTTGTTACGTGAAAATTCACGAAATTTTCTTCCAGTTAGCGTTAAGTTTTTTTACTAATCTTATTGCAAAGTTAATGATTGAGTACCTTCAATAAAATTCTGATTTAAGAGATTTTAGTTTATCGATAATAAATCATACAACAAAGCACTCACTGTCAAAATAACAAATTTAAATTTTTTAAAAACTTTCCATGGGCGTATCATGTCATAGGTAACTAAATGTCAGCAAATAATTGAATATTAAAAAACAAATTTAAAATTTCTCGAAAACTTTCAGAGTTAGATATAGGCAACCCTAATACCAACTGAAAGGTAATAAATGTCCACGTTTAACAGACCCAACAGATACAGGGTGTTCCATTTAAATTAAGCCAGATATTTATGTATTAAATGGTTAGTGTTATACTGACATATTAAAAGCACCCTGTATATGACAGCATACCAGTAAATATTGGAAACAGAATGTTAAAAGCTTCTAGTGAGATGGTGTAAAGCAAATGTGGTTATTCGTTTTTATTTTGAAGTTATTGTATTTTTCCGGAGGGTCGACGAATTATGTAAAATTGATTTATCCTGAAAACTGAACTAGATAGGTATAGGGAAATGTTAATGAACTTACATTATTTTCAATGGTACAATTCAAAAATGTGATAAAATACAGGGTGTTCCATTTAAAGGAACCTAACTTTGATACGGCACGCTTTTTTGGAGCACCCTGTATATTCCAAAATATTTTTAAATTATAGTCCTAATTAATCTACTTAATTCTACGTCTTATTTTTTCTAATTTCATTTGCCGTTAAGACGCCAGAGAATAGTTCGTTCATAGTGCCCCACCCTGTATAACATAATTATGTTAATAATCATAAAAAACACATTAAAATAAAAGCAGATCAGCCCAGTTGGTAGGATACTGAGTTCACAGCTCAGAGGTCCTAGGTTCGAAACCTGGTTTGGAACTGGGTTTTCTTGTTTTTTTTTTAGTTTTCTATTTCTTATTTTCTGATATTTTCATACGTAGTTACACCTTGATCAACCGGGTTTGGGCCTGGGTTTTCTTGTGTTTTTTTAGTCAAGATACTGACAATGCATTTTGGGTAAAAGGTTAAAGCCCTAACGCGACGTGGGTAAACGAAAAGTTCCACAATGTGAAACAAAGCCGCCAGAAATATAATTTCGCTTCCTGAGTAACGTAGTTTACCTACAACCTGGGTAATTCGTTTTGCCCACTGCTCGATAGAAATCTTCTTAATCGCTTCGTGGGTAAACTGCAATACACAAATCGCGTTTTGGGCAAAATTTCGGACAGCGGCCGATTTCGGTTATTGCGAATAACATATATACTAAAAGACGAAAGAAAATGGAAGGTTTGATTTTCCGTCCACCCTGTATACAAAATAGGAAATAACTGAAATATTGCATCATATTATTACGAAGATGTATTAGGCAAAATGAAATTTTTTTTTCAACGTACAATAAGTTATTGAGCGTTGATTTACCTACGATTTTCTCATAAACGTGTCCATACGTAGCAAAACCTTATATCAAAAGCAGTCCGAATTCGTTATACAGGGTTTCTCATTTAAAAAAATATATGTATGGTTTGTAACGAAGCTATGTTACACTCTGTATAGTTCAAAATAATTTCAAAATGTGGACCTTAAAAAGATCTACTATTTCAGTTGATAATATTTCTTGATATCTCTCAAAATAACTCATACACCGAAGTTTGTCGTGAGATTGGTACACCCTGTATATTATACCGGTTGTTTCTCAACGAGCTTACGTAATCTATATTGTACAAAAGTATAGTATGTAAGCTTACCCCTTCAAACGGCAGATCAAAAATAGTATATTAAGTACAGTATCAAAAACGTCACTCTAGTAGAAAAACATGTTTAAAGGGTGAATTTTTTCTTTTTGTTCCATTTTTCTTTACAAAAAAAAAATAATGAAGATCCTGTAAATCTCAAGTCAAAATTTTAATATTCAAAGGTCGCTCCAATTTTTTTGAAGTTCCCAAGACAAGTAATTTATATCTTTTCGAGCTACTTCTGAACATGAATATGAACGAACTTAATATTTATTTTCTTGAATTTGGCATACTAAAGAAAGGAATTGAAGAACGAGAACAAAAAAAAGTGAATGAACATTTTTGACCACTGTAGCAGATACTTAGTAGGTCAAAAATTACAACTTTTTTAATTCATTGAATGTAGGGTGTGATGGGCTTAGATTATTTGCATTTCAGGTAACAATGTAATATTTATTCAATACACTAATTATTGTAAACTGGTATAACTAATTTTAAAGCAAAAATACAATAAAAAATGAATGATTAATTTAACGTGTGTTTGATAATGCCTTAGCTCCACTGTCCGTTGGCCATTCTGCCTCTGCTTCGTTTGGTCATCGCAGTGGGAGGTTAGGTGGGAGTACTCTTTTCATCCGCTTAGGCCTTGTTGCCACATGAGAGGGTATTGAACATACCGCCCCCCTTGAAAGCCTCTAGGCTTTAAAAAACTTGATTGGGTAGGACAGCAACTTTAGTCACAGGACGCTTGAATGTTCCTGTAACGGTTTTGATGGATACAGTGCGGATGATGTCATCGTGCCCAGGATGTATCTGCGTCACTCTGCCTGTTCTCCACTTTAAGGGTGGAAGACCGTCTTCCTTGATAATGACCGGTACATCTGGTTTCAATAATTTCGGATGCTGCTGCTTCCATTTCGTTCGTGTCTGGAGCTCTGTGATGTATTCTTTGTTCCAACGTGACCAAAAGTGCTGTATCACTTGCTGCCTATGCTGGAATTTGGTTTTCTGCTAGCCCCAGCAAGTTTGCCTGTAGGATCATGGTAATTGGTTCTCCGATTAGGAAGTGCGCTGGAGTAAGAGAGTTGGGATCATTTGGATCGTCACACAGAGGACATAGGGGTCTAGAATTCAAACAAGCCTCTATTTGATGGAGAACCGTGACAAATTCCTCGAATGTTAAACTTGAATTACCGATAACACGTTTCAGGTGGTATTTAACTGATTTTACGCTGGCTTCCCAGAGTCCTCCAAAGTGAGGTGCGCGCGGTGGTATAAAATTCTACTGTACACCCTGACCTGCTAAGTCATTCGAAATGGAAGTTGAATTATGTTTAAGAAACGTCTTAAGCTCATTATTTGCTCATTATTAACTTGGTCTGAAGTGTCACTTTTAATGACAGTTGTACAAAAATCTTATTGCCATCACGTAGGGCAATGTAGTCTTCGGGAAATTTGTCCGCTTGTGCCAAACTTATGAGTTTGTTTAAAGAGTCCGAAAGTTCTTGAGCGGGAAATTCGTTTGAAGTTTTGGATTCTTCTGATTTTTTATTTCAAATATCTTTAAAACGAAGAATATAAGCGAAGATACGGACTAGTTCATTCAGATTTGAGTATTTAGACATGAGTCAAAAGATCATTAGATTGGTGTTTATCTAAAGAGACGAGAACGAGAGGCACGTTTCGTAATTCGGAAAGGTCCGTGCTTGAATGATCGGAAGCGTTAATGGGCCATTGATCTCCAGTTAACCAATGAGGTCCATGAAACCATGAGTCTGATTTGATTAAGTTGAGAGGGGGTATCCCTCTAGTAAGCAAGTCTGCTGGATTGTCGGTAGTTTTGATGTATTTCCATTCCTTAAAATTGGTTATAGATTGAATCTGCGAAATTCTGTTAGCTACAAACGTTTTTACAAGATGAGGAGTTGATCTGATCCATGATAATACTATGGTAGAGTCACACCAGTAGTATTTATCGTGAAAGTCAATTGGTATAGAAGATGAAACTGTTCATTAAATTTGCTAGAAGTAGGGCAGCGCAAAACTCTAGGCGGGGTATTGTACTTGCTTGAGAGGAGAAACTCGTGTTTTTGCGCATAGAAGATTACAACATGTGTTGCCAAAGGAATCAGTGGAAAGTATGTAAACGCTAGAACCATAAGCTGGCTCTGCGGCGTCAGAGAAGCCCTGTAGTTGTATTTGAATTGGCACAAAGAGTAGGACGAGGTATGTTGGGTTTATTAAGTTCTACAAGCTGACTTCTGTAAACAGACCAAGCTGTAAACAAGTTCATTGGTATTGACTCGTCCCAGGCTAATTTAAGTTTCCAAAGTTGTTGTAATATTATTTTTGCGGTTATCGTTACAGGAGAAAGGAGTTCAAGATGGTTGAAAATTAGAGCAAATGAGGATAGGATTGTGCGCTTTGTAATTCGTTTATTCAATTGGTTACTGTTAGAAGCTATGCTGTATTCAAGTGTGTCAGAAACATGATTCCATAATAAACCTAAAGTTTTGGAAGTACTGTCAGAATCGAATGATCGACAGTCTACAGAGGAATCGGAAGTAAGTGATGCTTCATTAGAAGCCCATTTCCTAAGAGAAAAACCGAACTTTAGTAAGATGCTGTGGATCTCTTCTTTTATCTGCTCAACCTCTTCGTGGTCTGACCTCCGGTAAGTAGATCATCTACGTAGAAGTCTGTTTCTATAATATTTGAGATCTGTGAATTATCGTTTATATGTAATTTGCAAGGAATGCTGCAGACGCAGTGCCATATGTGATGGTGGATAAATCGTATATCTTGACTTGACTTGACGATACAATTTCTCGATGTCCCCGCTTAATACAATAGGATGTATACGATATCGTAATAAAATGGAAAAGAGGCTGCTTTGAACATTAGGTCCAATCATAAGTAAGTCGTTTAGGGAAAATCCTGAATCAGATTTACAAGAAGCGTCAAATACGACGCGAAGCTGAGAGGTGCTTGAGCTCATTTTCAGCACGCAATGATGGGGAAGAAAATAACCAGAGTTGTTTGATTGATTTTTAGATAAAGACATGTGACCAAGTGATTCGTATTCTGAGATAAACTTCTGATATGATAACTTCAGATCTGGATTTTTGTCCAGTTTCCGTTCTAAAGTCAAAAAGCGTTTGAACGCGGTTGTCTTTGAGTCTCCAAGTATTTCAATAGAGTTTTTGAGTGGAAGACGTACTATAAATCTACCGTCGGCAGCACTAGTCGTTTGTTGCGAAAAGTGTTCTTAGCAGGAGTTTTCTTCCGGTGATAAAAGTTTTGCTTCGGAATATTCTTCCAATTCCCAGAATTCGTTCAGTTGATCGTCCAACACAGAAAGGAAGCATTGTGAATTAGGAGGAGGATTCGAGTCCAACTGTATACCCATTGGTCCAGATATCACCCATCCGAACTGTGTTTTCTGAAGAATGGGAAGTCCTCGTCCAAGCATGACTTGTCCAATGTTGATTAACTCCCAGAAAATATCTGCTCCAATGAGCAGGTCGATGGGTTTGGAAGTATTGAAGTGTGGATCAGATAAAACAATATTCTTCGGAATTTGTAGTGGGGTGGAGTCAAAGGTCGCATTCGGAATATTACCTGTGATATTGGGAAGCACCAAGCAAGATAGTTGTGCTTGGAAGTTGGGAACATTTGACGGAATTTCAACTATAACCCTAGAATTTATAGTTTCAACTTTCTGACTAATTCCGGTTACTGAATATTTTATTTTCTCTAAAGATAATTTTAACAGATTGCATAGTCTTTGCGAAATGAAATTCGATTGAATACCGCTATCTAGTAAAACTCTAGACAAGTTAGATTTACCTGTAGTATCAAAGACCTTTATCCACGCTGTGGATAGCAAAACAAGGTTTGATGTAAAGCGCTCATTAACAAGTAGACTGCAAGGTGACTGTATGCCTGTTTGTATCGATAAAGCAGTAGATGGCTGGTTATGTATAGAATTATTATCGGGAGTATCTACAGAACTGTTGGGTTCAACTGGAAGTGATTTAGCATTGGAAGAGTCAGTGTTATTAAAATGTAAGAGTGTGTGATGAATTTGCCCACATTTCCTGCAACCGCATTGTTTTGTAGAATGGCTTAGAGAAAGACAATTAATACAGAGTCGTTTTTGTTTGGCAGCGTTTAATCTATCAACGATAGTAAGATGAAGAAATTTAGGACAAGTGTATACAATATGATCCATTTTACAGAAGGAACATTGTTGGTAATTTAATTGGAGGTAATTTAATGTTGTCTAACATATCATCATTTGAATGAGTAGAAAGTGTAATCTCTGTATTATTACTTACATTCGGCGTTGGTTTAGGCCTTTTGTCTAACAAGAATTTACGAGCCTCAGAAGTAATTGAATAGAACTTATTTTCAAAGTTTTCTCTTTCTTTGGTGTGTTCATCAGGATTTGTTTCTGAAATTACGTCTGATACTTCAATAATTGACTGAGCGTTGTCAAAATCATCTAAATAGTTATTAATCCTTTGTAAACGCGTTTCTAACTCTATTAAATCAGTGTCTGATATATTGTTCTCTCTAAGAGCCTTAAAATAGGTATCGAATCGTGTAAGTGCAGCTTTTAAGGCAGTTCGTTTGCTTTTAGCTATATCTGCCATGTCGAACAACAAGTTACGATGAAAAATCGATAAATTGTACGCTGAAAGTGCAGGCAGTGAATAGTATTCGAATGTGAGACTATCTTAACGTATGATAAAAAAATAAGTTTAAATTGTTCAGTATCAGCAAAACGTAGTGATTAAAGTGCGAAATTAATGTAAAGTGTGATAAACACTATATTAGCTATACAATGAAAATGTAGTAGGTGTAACTCATGTACGCAAAACAGTAAAATTCGTATCAATTTTAATGTAAACCAAGTTTAAACAATTCAATAATAGATTTAATTGAGCTTGTCTGCGCAGAATCCAAAGATTTGAGTGCAAATTCAGTGAAATACCACGAGAGAAAACGTTTAGATTAATTAAAATACTGTATCCTGAATTAATAAACTAAAATAGACCAAAGAAAGGCTTGTAATCATGTAGAAAAGTTGTAAAAAGGATCGCACTGACCTGGTTGTGGAAAAAACCGACCTGGTGTTTGGTAGTCGCCGTAGAAGACGTCCACGTCTGATTCAGTCCTGAATGCAGCGGTAAAAGTAGCAGTAGCGTTGTTGAATCATCTGCCGGTTCCAAAACCAATCCCTCGTGTCAAAGTTGACCCCTGTTAAGCTAGCAGAACCACTTTGGAATTTTCAACTTTTT
>CAJUYG010003116.1:0-23959 GCA_910591675.1 Galerucella calmariensis
GGGAAACAGTCATTTCACTATTGTATATCATGCTATTGATCCGTAAGAATTTCACAAATTATCCAAAGAAATATACGCAATACCTATTTGTATTATTGCTAAAGGTACACAAACTAAGATAATACTAGAAAATATGCAATTTTTACTGTAAACCCGAAAAAATTGAGACGTAGGGCACCACTATTTTTTCTTGTTATTTATCTTGTGCTTATCTTTTGCAGTGTTGCCACCATAGATAAAACATACGTTGCCACCCCGAATTTTGTCTTTTGTTTGGATGTCTATGCTTTTGTCGATCTACTGTCAATTATTATCCTAATTGATTTTTTCGATTCGGAACTCGGAAATAACTGGTAATTTCAATTAGTATAAAAACAGAGCAGCATAAGTACTACAATAAATCGTTTTTGAAATAAAACAATTATGACTATAGTTTTTCTAACATAAATATGATTGCTTGTTTTTTGTTCTACTCGTCGATCTGTCGAGAGTTAATTCGTTGTGCTTACGCGTTTACGGTATAACTGTAGCAATTTAAGATCATTATTTTAAAATATTGCGCAGTGAAAAAATGGGCGAGCTGAAAACTAGTCCGAAGTCAAAAGTAATTGAGAAATGGAAATTATTTACTGTAGAAAGTAGAAAGCGACCGGTAGAATCACAGAGTACACAGTGTACTCTGTGGTGCAGAGTATTTCTCTATGGTCCCAGCTAGCCAGAGACCACAGACCAATACCACGCTGACATGACATCTGCACAGTCTTGCTTTGTGGTCTGCACCCATGCCATACCTGCCACCATAGATAAAACATACCTGCCACCCACAGAACACACCCAGAACACACCTGCCACCTCTGTCTGCTATCTATGTTATCTGTGGTCTATGCACGTTATCTATGATCTATGCAGTGCCAGTTTAAACTTGTTTGTTTAATAGCTAAAGGATTTTTTATCACAGAGTACACCATCTAGATGGTGTACTTTGTGATATTTATATATATAGTGGGTTTGTTTCCTGGAAAAATTTTTGACGGTTCCAATAGCCAATAAAATTTCCTAATTTTTTATCATATGAACAATTTCACCCAATCATGTCAACATTACTCTGATAACAGACCATGGGCTGTTTTCACGTTGCTATGGACACATACCTATTGATTTATTTCGATTTTGAAGTTTCAAATATTTAATATTTGGAAATGTCACTATTTGGTTGTAATTCTATAATTGGTAAAAAAATTTGTAGCATTTCTAGTTAGTTGTATCTCTATTCTTCTTATTACTTTTTTCACTGACATATGATATCACTAGTGACAGAATAACAGAAATGAAATGGTGACATGCCAAGAGTTCCTAGAATTATTGGCCACCGATATGTTGAGTATTCAGCTGAAAAGTCATTTCATATTTCAAGATCTACCCCTAATAACAAAGAAACATCCCAAAAATATTCTAGAAACATCCTTCTGGGACAAAAGAAACATACTAACAAGTAACATCCCCATTTCCATCGGAACATCCCAGGGGTGGCATTCTGTTTACCTAGCGAGTAGTCTTGAATCGATCTTGTCGATATACACATTCCGTTCACCAAGTTTGGTTGTTTTGGGGCGACAAATAGTTCTAATTTCTGATACCCATAAGGTGTCACCTACGTATTTTCTATATTTCCTTGTCAAAATATCAATGTAAAAAATGTAAAATCCAGGTGACGTCGCTTGAAAGCGATCGCTAGTTTTTATGAACGGAATGTCACCCCTGGAATGTTTTTGGCAACAGCCATGTCATCATTTTCGACGTTCTACAAACATCCCAGTAGGATGTTACTAAGATGACATAGGATGTACTAGGTACGTTCGGGGCATTTTGTTTAGAACATCTTAGAAATGTTTCTAAAAATACACTGGAAGTGAAATCACTAGGTGCAAATAAAACATTTTAATATTTCTTAAAACAAGAGCTATTTATTACACATTTCTTACAAAATTTTCCATAAACCACATGTAATACTTTCTACTAGGTGTGGAGGAATAAACAAGTATTAGCAACCAACCAATGCTTTATTTTTCTATACCAAGTAGAAAACGTTACATAGGGTAATTGTTTACAGTTAATTTACTTATGTACAAAATCCATCCTCAATCCAATATAAATACTCCCCGTTAGACCCGGTTAGAGTATCTCGGTGAAGGTGGTTGGAGGCAACCAGAGGCAACAACGTCATAATGACGTCAACATTAACCATTTTTGAAATCCTATTTCTTTCACTTTACGTTTACCCGTTGTGATCTAAATATAACCTAACATTTATTTTTAATCCGAGAGAAAAAAGATTTGTTGTTTGTAATCCTGATTATTATTGTTCATGTCTATGAAAATTAAATATTAAAAAATTAAGTTGTGTGCAACCATGTTCTTAATAGATGATCTGACCCCTGTTTTGCTAAAAAATACTTCACTCTCCCAATCTTTACCATTTCGTAATATTTGTACATTTTCCTGTGTATTTCGTACTTCAACATCCACTCCATTAATTTCTAATTTGAAAGGAGTATCTGAGATTCTGAGCCTGTGAGCAGGAAGTATGCTAATGTTTAGCATAGCTATTAGAGGCAACTTTCCGATGGATGGCAGCATCGAACAACATTTCTGTTATTCTGTGGTTTTGATAAAGGTTATCTGTGGTTTTGATTTCTCCAAAAGTCATCAGTCGTATCATGGAGACTATGCGCATTCTTTTTAAGATTTCCTGTTCACTTTGGTCACCCGCTCAGATTGAAAATTATCTCAACAGAGCTGAACAGAATAGTGTAAAAAGAACACAACATAATAAGTCGTATCGTAAGCTAAGTGTCAAAGCCGTCAACGCTCTTGTAGTAGGAAAAGAAACGGTTATTAATTTTAAAATTGAAAGATGTCTGTTAAAGAACAAAAAATAAAAAAGTCAGCAGATGCATATTTAAAAACACTCAAAATACCAAAACTCCTAGAAAATGACACCGAAGCATTAATTATCAAAATGATGTCTCACGAAGCATTCGGAAATCAAAAGTAAGCTTTTAGTACAATACCTATATATATATAATACTAGTTTGGTTTTTTCACTTCCACTTTATTTTAGCTATAAATGGTCATTGAACGATTTTGAACTAGGAGCTAGACTGGGAAGAGGAAAGTTCGGTAGAGTTTATATTGCTCGTGAAAAAAAAACTGGATTTGTTGTAGCACTAAAGACTTTATATAAACGAGAGATCGTTAAGGGACGTGTGGAACGACAAACATTACGGGAGATTGAAATACAAAGTCATTTAAAGTAAGTTTGCTATTGCTTCCTATTATATAATTGTTAAGTACTTGGTTAATTTATAATATAATTGAAATGATAGTTTTAAAGTACACATTTTTATGGAAAAAAACTTGGAATATATATACTTGTTAATATTCTTGCTTATGATTCATTCGTTATAGATACTGATGTCCATGATAATTTCCCAATATATTTAAATATTAGTTTTACTCACACTTCAAATTAAAAGAAGTAGAAGAGAAAGCAGTTATGACGTTTAACGAAACTAAATTTGGAAGTAAATTGAGTACAGTAAAATGGAATAATTTGATTTCCCAAAACAATCCTGATCTGGCTTACCAAAAATGTATTGATACCTTTACACACCTATATATTGAATGTCATAATACAAAAACATTATCTATTCAAGTTAATAAAACACTTAAACCATGGATCACTAACTGCATCATTCAATCGGTAAAACATAGAGACAAATTGAAAAAGTTGGTAATTAACAATAAAAAATAAATGATACTGCTAAAAATATGAAAATAATAAATACAATATTAATATACTAATATACTCAGAATAACAAGCCATTTGATAGGAAATGGCTAATTTTTGCAACAAACACTTTTTTATCATAGAACTGAATATGGTATGGAAAATAAAATAAAGGTAGATTTTCTAGAACTTCAAAACATTTTTACAGTGTTTGTAGGTGTACCAAGAAAAAACACAGTTGCTATGTGCTTGTCTTTATGTCTGCTACAAAATTCTCCTAAAAAATGACACTTTTCATCTGTTTAAAATTAATTTAAGACATAATAGAGTGAAACGTTTTTTTGTAGACATCCAAATATATTACAACTATTAGCATGGTTTCACGATTCACACAGAATATACCTTATTTTAGAATATGCTTGCAAAGGGGAAGTCTATGGACAATTGAAGCAAGCTGAAGGTGGCAGATTTAATGAACATCTGTAAGTATTGAAAAAATGGTATTTTACAATTATAAATCAAATTATAGTAATGTAGATGCAAAAATCATTTGAATGTTGAAGAATAACAAATTTTTTAGTATACCAAGAAGAGAAATTTTTATTTCACAAACAATAGTGTTAAATGCTTGTGAGCTCCTTGTATTACCATCCCATTTTTGCTAGGTTAGCTCTTGAAAGTTCTTGTTTTATATTATTTTCATATACCCAATTATCTACACTACCTTTATTATCCATTCTGCCTAATAAATCTTCTATACTTTAAACTATTGACTTATCTCAACTATTTTAAGACCCTCTTCCCTAAAAACCTGCCAAAGGTATATAAAATTAAAATGATTGTTTATTCATTTCAGAGCAGCAAAATATGTTTATCAAGTAGCAGATGCTTTAAATTATTGCCATCAAAATCACGTAATTCACAGAGATATAAAACCTGAAAATCTGTTGGTGACAATTACTGGTGATGTAAAACTGGCCGACTTTGGGTGGTCAGTGCATGCACCCTCGTTGAATAGAGAAACAATGTGTGGTACTTTGGATTATTTAGCACCAGAAATGGTGGAAGGAACCTCTTACAAACAATATGTGGATCATTGGTGTTTAGGTAACTGATTAATTTGATCTTCGATACTTCTTATCTTTATTGATTTACAGAGTTGGGTACCATTGAAAGCTCTAATATTTTTTATGTTATATAAAAAAAAACTAAATATGTTCGTTCATTTGTTTGTTTATAACCAATTACCAAAAAACATTTGCGAGTCCAAAATATACCAAAATTATACTACGTTCTGTCTTTAGTTGTGTTCTACTTCTGTTATTTTTTTGTGACATTTTGTATCTTCCGTCATGTCAAGATTAATATGGACAAACTTAATTTCACAAAGTCTAATGAATCAGAATTAACCAAAAATACGGGAATGCCTACCAACTGGTGGAATATTGGCTGTTTTAATAGTTTACATTCGTTAGTTGTCGCATGGACGTACGGGCAGTACCGAAATCAAAGTCTTCTGTCAAAATTGATTCCAATGCGTTTACAAAAGTTTAGTGGTTGTTTGTCTTTATTCTGGGTTTTCAGGCCAGTCATTTTTACTATGTTTTTCATTTGAAATAGTTTTTGAAATACCGTTTTGCTTTTTCTATTTCTAATAGTGGACTGGAAAAGGGGCAAAAAGGTTTCAATTTTTTTTTGAAGGTACAACCACATGTTGTCTTTACAAAATGATAGAGTAGATCCCTGGCTATCTGAAATCGGCAATTACAACATTTTTTTAATAGGGCCAACACTTTTTATTGCAAAATTTGTCAAAAATCTGTCAAAATTATGTTCCATTACCTTTTCACACATACCTCACGATATCTCCGGAACTAAACAAGATATTTTCAACTTTTTTTTTTAATCGGCAGAAAAAACATAAGCGAAGATTACTGCGTTAGTTTCATTATTATATAAAACCTAGTTTTTTTGTAAAATTAGAGAAAACTGTAATCTTTACTTTTTTTGCAGTACTATTTTCAGTGAAACTTTTTTCTAGGTCTTCAAAATCATCAATATTTTTGTATAATCTGTCTGCACATATGTTAAGCGCTGTTGGCCTTTCTTTCCAGATATGTTACATATTAGACACATTTTTTGCCGAATATTAAATCCGTCTTCAGGATATCTTGTCCGAGACGATGAAGCTTTTTCGGTTCCACTGCTTTGAGAAACATATCCAATATTTTGTGGATTAATAAATGTTTGTCTGCAAGTTTTATGAAATTTTACTTTAACCTTCCCTCCTAGAATGTCTTTCTTTTGATGCAAATCTTTTGATCACAAGTGTCTTTCCTTTTTTCTGCAGCACATATACAGTGTAAACTCTTTATAACGAAACTCAAGGGACTGAGCATTTTTTGTCGTTATAGAGAGTTATCGTTATATGGAGTGAACAAAAAAACAACCAATTTAACAAGAATTTTTAATATGTAAACAGTTTCAAAGTAGGTTTACGATTGATATTACGATAGGTACCCAGTATGCTTGGTCGAAGACCATCACTTCCGAGAAAACAATGCGTCATACTGCGCGTGTTCAAGGCAATTAAGGATAACAAAAGCTAGATCTTAAAACTTGAAGCTAGCTTCAAAGTCTTTTGTTACCTGATAACCGATAATAAATATTTACTGTCTAAAAATCTGAACACATTTCTTCGTAATAGAGAATGGCGTATCGCTATAAAGAGTGTTTCAATATGTGGGTTTTACCGCAAACCAACCAAGTTGGGCTCACTTCAACGTTATAGGGAGTCTATCGTTATAAAGGATAACGTTATAAAGAGTTTACACTGTAATTGTATTTAATCCTTTCAATCTCGGATTTTGCGTCACAAGTTTGTCTTTTTCTTGCAAAGTCTGACCACAAAATAAACACTCCATCGTTTACACAAAAAATCTCAATAGACACACACACATCCAAAATAATATCTACCTAATCGCTGTTAAAACAAAGACTGTTAGCAACTGAATCAAGTTAACGGCCAAACTTTTCACGAATAGACAGGTCGCATTATGCGTATGCGGGAAGCGGAGAGATGTCTGCTCGTTAGAAAGGACAATAATTGAACGCGGCTGCAGAAACTTTCAAGTTTGCGTATTTATTGCTCAAAAACCATAATACTTAGAATAGTGATTCTTGTTTCAAAAACTTCCTTGAAGCTTTAGGTACGCAGATAGTTTAGTGATATTTTGAAAAATAAAAAAGTTTCTCGATCACTGAAAATAGTACTGCAAAAAAAGTAAAGATTACAGTTTTCTCTAATTTTACAAAAAAAACTAGGTTTAATATAATAATGAAACTAACGCAGTAGTCTTCGCTTATGTTTTTTCTGTCGATTAAAAAAAAAGTTGAAAATATCTTGTTTAGTTCCGGAGATATCGTGAGGTATGTGTGAAAAGGTAATGAAACATAATTTTGACATATTTTTGAAAAATTTCGCAATAAAAAGTGTTGGCCCTATTAAAAAATGTTGTAATTACCGATTTCAGATGGCCAGGGACCTACTCTATTATTTTGTAAAGACCACAAGAAAAAAAAATCGAGAAGGAAGTGACTTTTTCTCCGTTTTTCAGTCGGCTATTAGAATATATATACCTAACTCTGTTAATTCTACGGTCTACCCTGTCTATTTTTGCATATTGTTAATTTGATAAAAAATATTTGATTATTCTCAATTAGTTTTTTAACTTTTAGGTATACTATGTTATGAGTTCCTTGTTGGAAAACCGCCTTTTGAAAGCGATGAACAATCTGTAACTTATGAGAAAATTAAAAGTGGACAAGTATATTATCCTGATTATATATCTGCAGGCGCAAAAGATCTCATTTCTAAGGTATAGTACTTTGACACACACAAATATTCTCAAAATAACTAGCCTCCAATATTTTCCAAACTTATACTTAAGTATACTTATATTATTTTTCTAGCTTTTGGTACTTCGAAGTGAAAAAAGACTTTCTTTAGTAGAAGTAATGCGTCACCCTTGGATTGAAGCAAATCGCTCCAAACCCCGTACATAAGATATTAATTTTATTATATTACTATTTTTTAGTATTTTTTATAGTAATTTAGATGCCATAATTTTTAAATTTTTAATCAACACTATATTATAATTCACTTAAAGAGTCTCATTAGGATATTTTTGGACAGCACTTTGGACTATACCAGGATAGAATAAAAAAATATGTGAAATCATATCTATTTTATATATAAGATAAACCCAGAATGGGATTATGATATGATACACTTCCTATCTATATATTTGTCAAGTTCGATAATATTATTTGTTATTTAATTATTTGAGTTTGAAAATATTTGGTGATTGTTTGAATTATTTTTATACCTGACTGATATATTGGTAAGACTATTGTTTAAAAATTTTACAGCTTATTTAAATATATTGTATGGTAATTAATTTCTTCAATTAAAAATACCAAAAAACATCCATTTGGTAATAAATGTTTGTACAGGGTGTGACCTGAAACTGAAATAAACAAATTGCAAAAGTTACCTGTTATTAAATTTTATAACTTGAAGGGTAAGAACCTCATTATCATTAGTCCATCAAGTAGTATTATTCAACAAAGTGAGAGTACTTATTTAAAATTGTGGAATGAAAAATCAAATTAACTTAATGGTAGAAGAGAAGAGAGTGAGGAAATAAGCATGTTTTCTCATGAGAAAACCTTAAACATATGAAAACATTAACATATGATGTAAAATTTAAATTCAAGTAGAGAGTAATGTTCAATTTAATGAAATTTAATCTCTTAAAATTAATTAAGCTATTGCCTCCTTAAATCTTTACAATAGGGTACCATTTTCTATTTGTTACAGCCTGATTATGGTAATTGTTACCGAAACTAGTTGCAAGTTTTGAGCCGCACTGGACATTAAATATATTGTGGTTTGGGTTTGAGTTTCATTGAACCCATTATTTGGATTCTAACCACATTTGAGTTATGGATGAACTCTTAGAGTTATTGTTTACACTATCTTACGCACGTTTCGATAATCTAGTTATCATCTTCAGAGAATAGGTGAACGAACTCTATGGTGCTTCGCCATTCATATATAAACTGATTAATCAACGCGAACAAATTTTACAATTTTTTTTTTTCATAATAAACTATACAAAGGACTAAAAGGTATAGGTACTTTGCTTCATTCAAACAATTCCGATCATCCATCCAACATTCTATTGTTATATACATTTTTTAACAATTGTACACTGTAATTTTAGGCGAGCACAATTGTTCAAACCGCGGTTAATATTTTTTCTACCTTGGCTATATAGCACTTTATCAACCAAGAAATGTCTTCATCGAAACCCGCCTGAATAACTACTAATTACGTCCTTATATTTAGGTATCTACACAGCTCGAGAGAAGAGTAATGACCGTGGTTAAAAGTGTCAACTTTGAGCGCCCATTGACTAAATGCATTTGGTATTAACCGGTTATTGATTGTTATTCGCCTAAAGCATATTGCATGGCAACAAAAAAGTATATGCAAGTAATTATTATTAAAAGCAAGTGCTGGGGCTAAAATATTTGGTTTTTTCACTTGCCAAACTTGGTATATTTTCAACTTTGCTTTTGTGAACGTCGGCTACAAACACATCGGGCTGGATTGAATTGTATTTATTTGGAGTGACGTTCACTGAGACCCAAAAGATCTATTTTGCCCCCTACCCAGTGCCGGATTAACCTCGTAGCAATTGCTACGGGCCCCGCGCGAAAGGGGGCCCCGGCGCATATTCAAACCCACTCATCTCTGCCTGAGCGTAATTTTTTAAGGGAAACGTCATACACTCGGTACCCGCCTATTTCCTTGGCGTGAATAAAACATCAAATTTCATACCTATAGCATCCTATAGATAGCAAATAAACGAATCGAGTATTGAATATCACTTTATACTTAAGAACCGATAGCTTGCTTAATCCGGTACTGCCCCTACCTCTACTTAGTTTCTGAGGTGAGTCTCAGAAACTAGTAGCTCCTTTAGTCCGGTGGAATTTTAGGATATCTGCAGGCTTCAACTCAGGTAAATGTTCCTCTTCTATCCAGTAATCTCCCAGGTGCTGTGCTCTAGGATTCTGAAGTGCTGTGCAGTTGGAAAGTATGTGGATGGAGGTTTCTTCTTCCATGCCACAAAATCTACATTATTCTTCCTCCATCATTTTGAGCTTTTTCAGGTGCCCATTCAGGCGACAATGTCCCATTAGAATCTCCGTTAAAACGCAGTTTTACTTTGACTTATGCATTCATTTGATCTCAACAGGTTCTATTCACCCAGAATGTTTGATTATATAAGCCCTACTAGATCTTTCCAATGGTCAGATCTTCTCTTTTTCTCGGCTTTACCTATTATTTCTTTCAATATTACATTTGGGCTGATTCCGCAAAAGGGTTGGCCCCCAGAAAGGTATTTCAGTCCCCCTCTTTGCTAGTTCATCTGCTATTTTATTCCCTTCTATTCCAGTGTGTCCTGCAATCCATAGTAAGGTGACTATATTGTGCTCGCCTAGTTCATTGAGTTTGTCTAGGCATTCCCACGCCATTTTGGAACTGATTACACAAGAGCTCAGTGCTTTAATGGCTGCTTGATTATCCGACATTATGATAATTTTTTCTCTTTTGTACTTTTTATCAATATTGAACTGGGCGCACTTTTTTATGGCGTGGATTTCTGCTTGAAAGATACTTGGGGTTTTTCCCAAGCTTTCAGAGTGTTTGGTTCCTGGCCCGAACATTCCTATCCCAGTTCCTCCTATTGCTTTTGAGCCGTCTATGTACCATTGGATCCCATTCCTTCTTGTTGCTTAATTCCGTAACGAATATCTTTGAAAAGTTTTACTTTTTCCTCATACCGTCTTGTGGCATGTCCCAGGTTGTCTGATTTCTAAGAAGTGAGGAGGTGGTTTTTTAATGATTCCCTCTCTACTGGACAGGATATTGACTATTAACGATTGGCAAGGACTTTCAAAAAAATAAATAAACTTGAAGAGTCAAGTGATCACGCCATAGCTCTCTTGGCAAACGAAAAATGAAAAAAAGGTTATAGGTAACTTCAACTGTGAATTGAAAAAACACTAATAACGTCTTTAGTTTTTGAGCCCGAAGGAATAACGCTTAAAATGTATGGTTCATTCTGAGGTCACAGGGAATCCGTTGATAAAGGATAAATTGCAAGCTCAGCTTGCAAATCCAGTATGAACTTAGTCAACTTTAGGGCTAAAACATTGAACATACCCTACGTATATTCAATTTCACCTTTATAAAACCATTTGTACCACCCAAGATTTAAATAAGGTATTCAATCATTCATACACTGCTCTTGGGTTGTGCTCAACAGCACTTGAACTGAATCCTTGTACCATTACCCATGTTATCTCTACTTCCATTCCAGAAGCTTCGTGTCTATAGGCCACCAGTTTATCTGAAGGAATCTTCAGTAGTTGTGATGGCTGTGTTATTTCCACTCCAAAGTGCCTCCGTCTGAGTCCTTGTGAGTTCTCACCGAAGCAGAGTATGTGAGTAGGTGTTTCATCGTAGAGTTCACATCTTCTGCACATAGGTTCACTAACTTTACCCATCCTGTGCAAATAAAATAAGATCCTGTTAAATAAGGTAGATTCAGCTTAGTATAGTTCTATATCTTTAGAGTGGGGAGGGTGAGTGTAGGCTCACAGCACTTAGGCAACATGTGACCCATTGTACATCATCCCGATGAGTTGTCCTCCTAGGTCATCGTCCATCTTGTCCTTCCCAGGAAGGTGGACAGATCACTAGGAGACATCTCCTTTATATTAGTAGGTGTAGGCCAAGACTCACCGAACACACACTCTCTTATTGACGATAACTCCGGACACTCGCATAAGACATGCCTGACAGTTTCACCTTCCTGTTCACTCATCCTGCATAGAGGTGTGTCCACCAGCCCCATAGCATGGACACCGTTTCCTCAGTTGATAGTGACCAGTCGGAAATCCTACTGTTAAACGTAGGTTTTTCTTAGCTTAGTATAGTTATAGAGCAAGTCCTCCTTAGTTCGACTGTCATTAGTGTCAACTTGTCAGTTAGTGAACATACCCTATAGGTGTAGGTAGACTATTTCACGAATTTGCCTGCTTCGGCTTATTGGTAATAATCGCATTTGGAATTAAGATCCTTTGCTATTGTCGGTTTTCCCGAAATTCACAAATTTGAAAGTCGTAACCCTATATACCTACAGGGTGATTGATTAGTGTGATGAAAGCTCAGTAGGTCTGTTATCATAAAAGAACCCAAAACAAATTCGGTGCCAGATCAAAGTTTTGAATGAATTTTACTTTAAAACTAAAATTTACTAAACTTCATGCATCAACAACAATATAAGGTTGTAACCTGTTATACAGGGTATATCAAAAGTTATGACAATTTTTTTTTAACAATCGTAACTAGTTCAACTCCTTTTTTATAATTTAGTAGGTTAGGTTAGGTTAGGTTTGTGGTGAGTGGGTCTATAAGGCCCTCCTTAGTAGGAGTGAGATTCCATTTCTAGTAGACTATCATATCGTTAGAATGTCATAAAATAGAATATTTTATTCACATTTTACCAGAGGTGTGATCTACTATGAATGGACCTTAAAAAAATTTTACAACAAAGTTTTGTAGTCTTAATTGATTGTCGAGTTGTCATATTTTTTCGTTGTGTCAGATAGGGACCAAAAATTATTTTATTAATTTCATTACTAGTTAATCTTGACAACGGTAGCTGGAACGCTACCGAAACAACGAAATAAAAAATAAAAAACATTATTGTGGTTTGATTCCCAAAAAATAAGAGAAAAAATAATAAGTAATGCCACAAGGAATTTACAGAAGATAATAATAATTTATTACAGCCAAAAATACTCAACGATTTTTTAACGCTAACGATTTTGAAAATATCCATTAAATCACATACAAGGTAAGTCAAAGCTCAAGTACATTATTTTCTCTGTAATTTCAAATCGATCTTATCATTTTCGAAGAAACTCTTAAATTAAATTCTACTAAATAGTTGTCAATTTGGCTAGTTTTTAGCTAGCCAAACCATACACCCATACTCAATCCCTAAGAGATGGGATGAAATGGATGATGCAGTTTTGCCAGGATCACCCTGGGCGAAGAAATACTTGGCGATGACCAGGAAAAACCTACTTTAACAGTAGGATTTTTGACTGGTCAATGGCAAGGAAACCCCTCCATACAATGGGGCTAGTGGATGTGAACAGGAAAACAAAACTTAAAGTCATGTCTTATGCAAGTGGCTGGAGTTATCGTCAATGAGTAAGTGTCTGTTCGGAGATAAGTCTTGGCCTACACCTGCCGATATAAAGGAGATGTCTCTCAGTGACCTGTTCATTTTCCTGGACAGGGCAGGATGGACGGTGACATAAGGGGACAACTCCTCGGAAGGAGGTACAATGGGTCACATGTGGCCTAAACTCACCCTCCCTATTCTGCAGATGCAGATAGTTGGCAATTTTCCTTTTCAATTATATACTATATAAAAGAGGATATATCGGAGAAATTCTGATAAGGAGGAAAGTAACCAAAAATGATGTCAAAGTCTTTTTATCGTAAATAACATGAATTTAAATGATGGTGAATATTAAATAATAGAAACCAAATAACCGTTTAATGCAGAATTTACATACATTTTGCAAAAATTTCAACATTTATGGCAGTTGAGCTATATAGTAGAAAACCTTTGGATGCTTCGTATAGATGAGCATGTAGCATAGAATAAGTCATCATTTTCGTCAGACTGCAGTACCCGTGGAGTTACTATACATACCATTTCCATATATAAATGTATTGGGTGGTTCATTAATAAGTGAATATTCCATACAAAAAGGTAAAACGTGTCGCGGGACACACTGTAGTAACTTAAGTTCCATTAAGGCAAAAAATTTTTGACTCAATAAATAAATACACATATTAATATAAGAATTTATTTTACTCTGGATGAAACTTCATTTAACAAAAATATACAGTAGTATTAATTGTAAATAAAAATAAAAATCTTATCATTAAGTTGATTGGCACAATAGTTATTTATGATACAAGTGCGTGAATTTATACCCTTGCGCACGAGTTGCGAAAATGCCAAAATATTAAAAGAAATAATCCATACAAAAACAGAATAAAATGGGTATTTAAGGGGACATCAGATTTTATAAAATTGTGTAATACATCTGACGTTATAGATAAACAATTTGCATATTCCTCGGTGGTCGAGTAGTAAGCACACCTGACTCTCACGCGGTAGACCCGGGTTCGATTCCCCGTGAAGAATTCTTTTTTAATTGTTAATTTTATTTTTAAATAATTATTCTGCTTGATATTAATAACGACAACAGGTAGACGTTTGAAATATTTAGCAGAATATTCATTATTATAGATAATGGTACGGTACCCTTCATGAGGGAGTCCGACTGGCAACATCTACTTATAACAGCATCGTATACCTATTTAAAAAGGGAAACCGTGTAGCATTATACAAATTGGACATTCAAGAACTGTACGTTTACCACAAAAAATTAGTGGAAACATAAAACTGAATTGTTAAATTTTTAATTTGTAGCTATACTACAGTTTATAGAAATTTTTATTTTCTAGATTTTTTCTCTCTCTTCTTAAGTGGGTCGTAGAAATAATATGCTGTTCGACGCGTGTGGATTGTCCATATCGCACTTGAACGATTGAGCACTCCGCCTACAGCGTCGTGCTCAAACTTCGTCCTCGTGCGATATGGCCATCATATCCACTCTAGTTGCACAAACTACTATTTCTATCAAAATATGCCCTTTTACTTTAAAAACAAGCTGCCAAATGTCAAATCAATTCATCCATCCATTTTAAAGTTATCGAATTAAAACATTCAAGTTTTCAAAATTTCAACACCCTGTATTTCGAAAAGTAAATGTGCTAGACCCCTTAATCCTCATATCATTTTGTCCAATTTTACGAGAGGTATCTACATGCAAACGTTGTAATTACCCCTAACGTTCGAGATGCTTACACCATTTTTTGCGCGATCGTATTGAAATAAATTCCGAATAAAATAATTTAAATTTCTTCGAAATTAACGAAATATCAAAAGTGACATTTATACTTCTTGATCAGTTTAAAATATATTTTGCATTTTGGTGAAATTGTTTTTATGCTATTTATTACTTTTCGACGCCTGAACGGTAAGTAAATCACTTACCGACGTGTTAAACACAACCTACCGTCCTGACAACCGATGCTGTAAATAAACAAAAAAGATCAATCGCGCAAAAAAAATTATGGAAATAATAGTAAAAATTTGTCCGAACAAATTCAAGTAGATCACCAGCACTGCGAATACCAGCTTTGCATAGAATTTTAATGTAGCATCGGTGGTTCAGTGGTAGAATGATCGCCTTCCACACGGGCGGCCCGGGTTCGATTCCCGGCCACAGCATATGAATCGCTGCTTCGTAAACGAGAGAAAGACTCAGGAGAGAGTACACGCACGCAAGTAAGGCACATAACGAAGCAACGTAACGTAACGGTCAGTTCTTTTGCGTCGCGACCACCGGTCGCTCAAACCTAACCTGACGTAAAGAACTAAAGTTCCAAAAACCCTGTGTTGTCAAATTTGAAGGTATGTTTCATGGTAAGTTTTATTTTTCATGAGATTCCATTTAATCCACGAAAGGAATATTACCTCGCCGTACTATTAAAGCCAGATTTGATTCAAGTACAATTAATGCACGAAGATCTTCGAAAATTATCAACGTTGGATGGATGCAGGAGTTATCGAAACATTTATGTGTCTGCAGAGAACAGCGGGAGTGGGTCACATGATCACAACTAATACATAGGTTCTAATTTTGGCGCGATTTAAACGACGCCGTCGCATGACGTCACGAAAGGCGCTGACGCCTGTTCGAAACTGATAAGTCGGGAATTCAGTTAATGAAGTTGGTGCATGGTATAATGACGGAAAGTTCTGTTACAAAAGTTTTTATTTCGTAGATATTGTCGCGTGAAGTTTTTGGACTGACGTTATTGTTTTAAAAGTTTTCGGATTGGTAAAGGTAAATCAATTATTTATCATTTTAATGTTTTATTGAATATATCTGCGAAAATAAGTGATATATTATCCTCCTTATATTTAGAGCATTATATAAATATTTATTTTTGATGTTTCTGCATACCTGAATATTTACAGAAATGTTCCTCAAACATTTAGAAGTTCTATTCATAAAAAGACTGGCAACTACTAGAAAACCCTCACTGTATTAATTTCTGTCTAGTGATTAACTTATACATTTACTTCTTTTTTAATATTATATGGTTAAGTTTCCTTTAGTCCTATTTAATTGTAAACTGTAAACGGTAAAGCTCTACATTGCTAAGAAACTATTTTTGTGCCTCTCAGCAAACATTTTGGTTTTGATACTTTTCTAATTATTGGTCGGTTGATATGTAATTTAAAATCTGTCAGCGAACGTAGTAACAACGAATAGCTTTGCTCCTTTCTCCGCAACCGCAAAATGCTGGGAATTCTATAATCACCAATGTTAATAATTTGCTTAATACCAAACTTTTAATATGTTTTCTATAATGTCAATCATTTACAGAAAATTGAATTTATTATTAGTGAATGTCTGAATTATTTACATTCTGCTTAAAATTCCAGATCAATTTAATAGGAAAATGATGGCTTGTTTATTAATGCCGCAGACTTTACGGTTCTCCAAAATAAATATTTCGAAATTTTTATTCGCTTCCTGCTTTGCGCAATATATGTTCAGGGATACGTTCAAACATATCTACTAAAATATCATCGGCTCAATTATTTGAATTTTATTTGACCTGTTGAAAATACGGGGTGGATGAAAATTTCGACAAATTTAAAAATAAATACTTTGTAGGTATGAATGAATAATATTCACTGAGATCGAACTGCCTAGTTATTTCGATGAAAAATCATATTTTTCACTAAAATAGCTACGAGTAATGGCTGCTTTGTATACTATCCAGCTAATTTATAAACAATACATAATTTATCGCTAAAACTCAAACCACAAGGAAATTACACAAATTAGCTAGCATTTTTGGCTAGTTTGTAAACTATCCACATTAGTTGGATAAAGTGGGAACCTGATATTGGTAGTCATACATAATAACTAACGAGTTGGTTAGTATGTAAACCAACCAACGCGAAACCCCAGTTTCGGTCGAAGTTAACAATAAAACCTCAGTTTTATTTAAAGAACAAGCAATGGTATTGCTCTCTACTGTTTAGTTGTTATTAACATTGATGGTAAAATTACTACAATTTTGAACTAATAGGCCACCTTTTCTTTCCTCAGATAATTTGCAAATACAATATCCTGCTATATCATTATGAACAATTGGAGAAAAAATTAGCTGAATTCCTAGCCTCACTACGCTCGGCTATGAATTCAGCCTCGGCAGTCAATCTACTACTTTGCTGCCTAGTTAAACAAATAACTATATCCCCGGCTATTAGAGATGACATGAAAGAGATAATTAGTGCAGCATTTCGATCTGCTAACGTTGATGTGCTGAGAAATGTTAGTCAATCATTTGAACTATTCTGCAGCATTGCATTGATGTTAACGGTGAACATGTTGAACCTTTAGTTTAATATTACGGATGGGATTATGCTTTTGGTGGCTAGTTATTAATTAGGATTTTTTGTTACATACAACGTTTAATGCTTTCACATAATAGGTCAGTAGTTATATTTTACAATAAATATTACAAAATCACTGTGTTTTTATAAACTTTGGGTATAGGGAATGCTTGACAAAAATTAAAGCTACATAATCGAAGATTCTATTTTTGCTATAAAATACAGGGTGTTCCATTTGAAATAAGAAAGAAAATGACAGGTTCGAGTTTCCGTTCACCCTGTATATAAGAAATAATAAAATTGAAATTTAATAGGATACGGAGATATTGCATCATATTACAAAATAGTACGATATAATTTCAAAATATGGACCTTCAACACATCTACTATTTTTGTTAATAACATTTTTTGATATCTCTCAAAATAACCCATATACCGAAGTTTGTCGTAAGATTGGTACACCCTGTATATGATTTAATCCAATTCAAAAAATTTCCACCAAATCCCAGTTCACGCAATTTGGTAACAATTATTATATCTACTGAACTATATATGCATTAAAAAAAAGATCAAATAAAAGTGCACCCACATGCTTTATTCTATACAGAGAGCAATAAATTAAATTGAAAAAATGGTAATGGAATAATGGATGCACTTTAATTGATAATATTTTTCCATTATTTTACTTACGGCAATTTGCACAGTTATACAGCTCTGTAATTATTGTTCATATTAAGTTTGCAGCCTTTTTATAAATAGGCGTGACAATTCCTGTTTTTAAATCGTTTGGAAACTTGCCTATTTTAATTGAATTGTTAATAATATACGTTGGAAGTGGTTTTACAAATTAAACACTTGTTGATATCTATTTCCACTTGCAAACTGACCAAAATATTACATACATTATAGGTAACCTTCTAAAAGTAACTTTACCAATTTTAATCTAATTGTGTTTCTAAGTTCCTTAATAATATAGGAACGTTTGTAATTCTTTTAATTTATTAATTTTATACATGTGCATTAGGTATAATGTTCATAATATTTCATCTAAAAATAATTTTAAAATTTTAGTTGGCAAAAGTTTAAAGTAAGTAATAGATGTCAAGATAATAGTATTATACTATCTATTATAACGCCTTATAAAATTTGAAAATTACTTTTCAAAAAGTATACCATTCACTAAGAAGAAACATCTACTTTTTGGACTATACGCCCCGACAGACAATAAATTACACTTTTAGGTTAAAAGGGGTTGGTGTATCTGCAATATATTACGAACCATTCTTCTTTTTGCAGACCAGTTTTGAAGTACTTGTGACGGATCAGTACAAGATAAATATCATCCGTCCAGAAGCTCTAAAAGCATAATCTTGGATTGGAGATCTGAAATTACATTAATTACATTCACCCCAGTGGAGAGAATGCGATAATACCAACCCAGTTGAAGAATTGTCTATGGAGGTATATCACAATAAGTGTATCTTCTGTGATTTATATTTAAAATTCCGTGGTAATTATGTAGATCTGTGTCATTTGATTTTTCAATGACACGTGAGTCATTGTCTGTCATTTTTTGAATATAATTAAAATAATATAATACGATTATGTTTTTTGGAACTTTAGTTCTTCACGTCAGGTTATGTTTGAGCGACCGGGGGTCGCGACGCAAAAGATCTGACCGTTACGTTACTTTATGTGACGTTGCTTCGTTATGTGCCTTGCTTGCGTGCGTGTGCTCTCTCCTGAGTCTCTCTCTCTCGTTTACGAAGCAGCGATTCATATGCTTCGGCCGGGAATCGAACCCGGGCCGCCCGCGTGGAAGGCGAGCATTCTACCACTGAACCACCGATGCTATATTAAAATTCTATGCAAAGCTGGCATTCGCAGTGCTGGTGATCTACTTGAATTTGTTCGGATAAATTTTCACTATTATTTCCATAATTTTTTTGCGCGATTGATCTTTTTTGTTTATTTACAGCATCGGTTGTCAAGACGGTAGGTTGTGTTTACTGGTTTCTAAGTTTAACACGTCGGTAAGTGATTTACTTACCGTTCAGACGTCGAAAAGTAATAAATAGCATAAAAACAATTTCACCAAAATGCAAAATATATTTTAAACTGATCGAGAAGTATAAATGTCACTTTTGACATTTCGTTCATTTCGAAGAAATTTAAATTATTTTATTCGGAATTTATTTCAATACGATCGCGCAAAAAATGGTATAAGCATCTCGAACGTTAAGAGTAATTACAACGTTTGCATGTAGATTCCTCTCGTAAAATTGGACAAAATGATAGGAGGATTAAGGGGTCTAGCACATTTACTTTTCGAAATACAGGGTGCTGAAAACTTGAATGTTTTAATTCGATAACTTTAAAATGGATGGATATATTGATTTGACATTTGGCAGGTTGTTTTTAAATGTAAAAGGGCATATTTTGATGAAAATAGTAGTTTGTGCAACTAGTGTGGATACTATGGCCATATCGCACGAGGACGAAGTTTAAGTGCGATATGGACAATCCACACGAGTCGAACAGCATATTTTTTCTACGACCCACTTAAGAAAAAATCTGAAAATAAAAATTTCTATAAACTGTAATATAACTTCAAATTGAAAATTTAACAATTAAATTTTATGTTCCCACTAATTTTTGTGTGGTAAACGTACAGTTCTTGAATGTCCAATTTGTATAATGGGTTTCCCTTTTTAAATATACGATGCTGTTATAAGTAGATGTTGCCAGTCGGACTCCCTCATGAAGGGTACCGTACCATTCTCTATAAAAATGAATATTCTGCTAAATAGTTCAAACGTCTACCTGTTGTCGTTATTAATATCAAGCAGAATAATTATTTAAAAATAAAATTAACAGTAAAAAAAAGTTCTTCACGGGGAATCGAACCTGGGTCTACCGCGTGTGAGTCTGGTTTGCTTACTACTCGACCACCGAGAGATATGCAAATTGTTTATCTATAACGTCAGATGTATTACATAACTTTTGCTTAAAAGGAACTAAAGTTCCTACCGTGTGTCCCGCGACAAGTTCTACCTTTTTCTTTTCCTATGAGCGTAGAAAAAGTACAGTAAACAATAAACATCTTGTGTCAAAAACATTTTTAGTCACTCGTTTCATAAGGAACTCGTTCCACTTTGCTCCACTCGTATCTCAGAAATCTCCTGACTAAAGAAACGTTTTTGACACTTGGTACTTGATATACCATTTTATACTCTAAATTGAATAATCCACCCGCCTCAGGTTTGTTACCATTTTCAGTTTATTACCTGAATATGTGCCATCAATGTGACGGAAACGCAGTTTAAGCGCTCAAGAATTATTTTAGGAACAATGGCAATATTTCTGAATCCGGTTCTGGATAATCGTATGATTAAAAGGTTGTTATACGTTATACCGATTCGTTTAAAAATATCATCCCAAACAAATAGAATAGCAACCGCATGGAGAAACGCGACTATAATACTCTCGATAGACGATTTATTTTTAGTTGTAAAAATTCCCTGGACGAGTTTGATTTACAATTTTGTCGTTTTTTTGTTCGATATATATAATCGTCACTCTGGAAAGACAGGCTCACTCATTAGAGTAAAGGTTGAATTGCTCGAACGAATGATTTTTACAAAGGCTATTAATTCAAGAGGAAATTTGCTTGAAATTCGATGAAATCACATTAGTACATGGAAATGAAAATTAAAACAACATATTTTTGCTTTGAAGAAAATTGAGCTATATAATAATTTTTATTTAGTGATGCCCACGATATTTTGGTTTGTGAGATGCGTTTTACGAGACGAGTCTCGGTCAGCTGTTTAGGCTGTCCGTTGATTCGTCAGTCATTCAAAACAAAACATTTTATACAGTGTGGCAACCACTTATGGAATAAAATTCTTTATGTCATTATTTTAGAAAATTATAAAAACTGCCGAGACACGTCAACTTATGAATTGAGTTGTGCGTTATGTAAACATAAATGTAAATGTACAGGGTGATTCACGCAAGTATGCCATAGTCGGTGTTATTTTTTTTAATGAAACACCCTGTATATTTGCATATTTTTGAAATCTTCTTAATGAACCGATTTAAAATAATAAGGCAAGATAAATTGCAACGGCGACTCAATGTGGAGAGCACCTCAGGTGTGAATTCGGAGACCAAACTAATATCAATCCAGGGAGTAGTCTTACCGGTTCGTGGGTAATCCTACTTTATTTAAGTTATTGAAGTTATATTGAAGTTAACGAGATAATAAATGAAGTTGAGAAACCAAATGAATTTAATAAGTTAATAAATCAAGTTAAGAAATGTAATTAAAGTTAATCAAGAAAGGTAAGTGGGCGCCACCCTGAATAATATTAGTCGACTTGTTTTTCACCTCACAACTCTCTATCAACAAACCTGGAAATGTTGGAAGGAAAGGAATATGAACAACGTTGTTAAATTTACAAGTTGTATAATGACTTTAAAAATATCACAGTAAAAAAAAGAATAAAAAAAAAATTGTTGTTGTTTGTTGAAGCACGTTGTTTTTACATTGGTTTACTTTCCTTAATTTTCCACGTGTCTGAGATGTCTAATGGAAACTACCTCGTCCGGAAAATTGGCAGGTACAGGTCTCAGGTACAAAGTTTCAGGTACTGAGTTCCATGTACAAAGTCTCAGGTACTAACTTCCAGGTACGAAGTCTCAGGTACTAAGTAAGTGCATTCACATTGAATGCACTTTAGAAAAGTGAAGTTTGAGGTAAATCTCTCAAAATAAATTTAAAATTCAACGTTATTGTTTCATGGTTCACAGGAGAAAGAAAGATTATTCTAACTACACGCTATTAAATTGAACTATGCGATGAGCAATCGACATACGTTGTATATTCCTTTCCTGTTCACATGCTCCGCTTCGAGAAAGAATTTACATATTCGTAGTGTGTTCTTTATTTCTATCTCTATAGGAGAGAAGAATTGAAACAACGGAGATTATCCGTCGCACACATGTAAAAATTTCGCCTTTCAGCGGTGATCGGTGCTACAGGTTCTCGACGAGAATCACATGTTGGTAAGGAAAAAGGACTGGCTACTCGCCGTCCGGTAGATATTTATCTAAATATTCCAATGATAGTGGTCAAATATAACGTTACAAATGTATGGTCAATTATGAATTATACAGGGTGAAATTTTAAAATTAATAATTAATTACACTTGAAATATTGGTACTTTTTTAAATTAGCTAAATATGGATCTATCAAAAATCTAAACTGACTAATTATAAGACGTATTTGTATATTAAACAAAACCTGCTACGCCCATGTATTTTATCATAAATACCTAAAAATTGCCTAAAAACGCCAATAATTAGACAAAATCGGTAAATAATGTGGATTGTTTTAAATCGGTGAATAATGTGGATTGTTTTCTATTCTGTCAGTTGTTGATGTGTTGACAGTTTATACTGAAAAAGTAAAATCTTTGTCAAAAACTCTTTCCTTGTCGACATAACAATGAAATATTTAACTGAGACTCACCGAATTGAGATTTTAATGATGATCGGTTATGGGGATAACTGCAGAAGTCAAGTTAAAGTGGCAAACTTATTTAATCACATGTATCCCAAATTGCCTAATATTTCACGAAGTACTGTGTCTAAACTTCATGCACAATTCAGAGAACTTGGAAATGTCAAACCATTGGAAAGAAAACCACACTTCGTTGAAGATGATGTGAAAGTGGATATTTTGTTAAGTGTCGAAGAGAATCCAACTTCAAGTAAACGCCAAATTGCCCGTGAAAATAATGTTAGTCATACAAATGTTCTAAGATGTCTCCATAAAGAAAAACTTCATCCCTAAAAATTAACTTTTGTGCAGGAGTTAACAGAAGACGATCCAGATCGTAGAATGGATTTCTGCGAAAGATTGATGAATAAGCTGAACAGAAATGAGATAGCTCTTGGTACCATTCTTTTTTCTAACGAATCAACATTCACATTGAATGGAGAGGTGAACCGACAGAACTGTAGATAATTATTGATCAGCAGAGAATCCTAATTGGATGCGTGAGACACATACTCAGTACTCTCCAAAGGTGAACGTTTGGGCCGGTATCATAGGCGACCATATTATTGGTCCTATATTTATAGATTGGAATTTGACAGCTGAAAAATATTTAAATATGCTTAGGAATGAAGTTATTCCTGCGTTGGCAAACTTATATCCCATCGCAATAGATCCTAGCTTACCGAATGGAAATGTTTGGTTCCAGCAAGACGGGGCAACACACCATTATGCTTTAATGGTAAAAACTTATTTAGATGAAATCTTCCCCAATAAATGGATTGGACGAAGAGGTACAATTGAGTGGCCAGCTAGATCGCCAAACCTTACGCCATTAGATTTTTTTCTGTGGGGTTATCTCAAGAACAAAGTATATGCAACACAACCAGCTAG
>CAJUYG010003117.1:0-20473 GCA_910591675.1 Galerucella calmariensis
AACTTATTGCGATGCCAATTGTGGGTTCTGGTCCGATAGAAACACGTGCGGCACCCTCCCTTGCAAGAAAGTCTGCCTTCTCGTTTCCTTCCATGCCAGAATGGCCAGGGATCCAGACCAGCAATACTTTATTGAGTTCTCCTATTGAGGAGAGTCTTTTTTGGCAGTCTAAAACCAATTTCGACGTTACACGGCAAGAGCTAAGTGCTTTTAAAGCCGCTTGGCTGTCCGAGAAAATTTTTATTGTTCTATGTATGAGATTGGCTTGCTCCACTCTGATAGCAACAGTATACTAATCTGCCGGTTTGCGTGGTGGGGGTAGACATATAAAGTAGTCAAAAATCCGAAAAAAAAAATTTACTCGAGCGCGTCAGATTTTCGGAAGGGGTGTTAAGTAGGCCCCAAGGAAGCTCCCTTTAAAAAAACTGATGATTTCGGCGTGACGATAAGTTACGACAAATTTTTGAAAATGCAAAAAAAAAGTTCTTTTGAAATACTCGAGCGCGTCAGATTTTCATAGGGGAGGTTTATCTTGGTATCCTGGAAGCTTTTTTTCTTAATCTGACAAAAATGTTGGTGCATGGGTTCTCTTAATCTGAACGAAAAAGGTCTGTATCACATGTTTTTATGACACATTCCTCTTTTTTGCTTCAATTCACTTCGTTTTGCTTACGGTACGTCCAAAAAACAATTTGATGATCAACAGGCTATTGAATAATATAAATAAATGAAACTGTACATGTTAATAATACTTTTGTATACGGATACGCGTAAGCTTTTCCGAAAAAAATTTAAAACAAACCAATTGTTCAATCACTGCCACCTAGCGACCGTTGAAACCACTTTAACGAAATGATTATATGAAATTTTGTCATTCTCTTTCAAATGATACATAGATTGGAACAAAAATCATAGCAGCGCTTAATTGAGTCAACTTCCCCACTCACACTTACGTAAAATAATCTAATAATCACGAAAATTCAAATTTTCTGTAACGTAACATTTATTAAACTGTATTTTTGTGCCATTATGTTTAACTAAACTGTACTAAAAATAGTTTCCGAGATACAGTCACCCGGTACAGGGTACAGCCTGTGACGAAAATTACAGCGCATTATGCTACTCATATGGTGCACGAGGCACCCAAAACTTCTCGAAAATATTTCATCACAACTCCTTAAAATTGAAATATACAACAACGAAAATTATAAATAAATCGTATTCAATATCTGAAATTACAATTGCAGTTATATCGATTAAACAAACATTTATATAAAAATACTTGGCAACATGAAATACGAGTTCGTGATACTAGAAAATAAACAGCACCATCAATACATGGAGGAGACGATTTTGATTTAAGGAGCGCGTCAAATTCTACAAAGAAAAAAACTATACAGGGCATATGAAAATGAATAAAAATTATTCAACCCACATAGTTCTGAAAGCAACATGTTCATGGAAAAATTAAGAAATTAGTCAAAAATCACATAAAGGGGGTCGTCTTTTTGTTCATATATGAACGGTATAGCTTCAACCTTATTCCCCCTATACCGAACACATCCAATTTTTTCAATAGAGCACCCTATACTCTATTGGATTGTTATATTCTCCTCTACAAGAAGATAACAACAATGTTGCGAGTTACGGATTATTCCAATTCACTTATAATTTTAACACTTTAATTCGTAACAAATCAGCAAATCACTACTAAATTGACTTCCATTGGTTTCCATATACCAAAATCTCGAATGAGTTTCGATCATTATGTACTATTTCTGGGGTTATTGAAAAATTCGCTGACCTAAATCAACCTAACAACTATATATTGGGACAAAATGAAATACATTCGTAATTCAGGTTTTCAACAAATCCTAAAAATTTCAAATAAACATAAAAATGTAATAGAAAATAAAAAACAGCCTCGAAATCACAAGAGGAGGCTTGGATGCAGGGGAAGCAGCAGTTCGACATTCAAGTAGTTCCTCAATCAGTTCTAATATTGATAGAACAGTCTCTTTTGTCATCCTTAATCTTGCATGAAAATCCTGGTCATCCCACTTTTCGAAGTTGTCCACTCCTTCCCTAACTATATAAGGTCTTCTTTCGTACTCAAGAACTTGCACATTATCCTCGTCCTTGTCGCTATCCAGAATATAATCATTCAGAAAATTCATATTCATCAACAGCCAAAAAATCTTCAAGAAAGAAAAATAAAAACACATAAACCTTTGGATAAACATTCACCAATAACCTAACAAAAATATCAATTGATGTGACATGACCTTGTTCTTATTACAACCAATGAGATTGCTTACATTCATTCGTCAGCATTGCCAACTTTCTTCATCTGTTAGTTAACAAACTAGAGAATAAAAACGAGTTGATAAACCGCTACCAAACAAACTGGAACTTTATCTGCTAGTTACTTTTATCCGACGGATACTTAACTGATGGTTTCCAGATATCCCCATAAAAAAAGTCTATGAAGTTTGAATCGGGTGACCTATGCAAATGATTTAAAAACCGTCGCACATCGAATGTGGAAGTGCCCCATCTTGTTGAAACGCTAGCAAATCTTCTGACATGTGTCATAATTTTCTAGTATTCGTATTATTCCGGGATCAATAGTTTTTCTGAGTAATTGTAGACAAGACTCACCATTTAAGTTTGCCTTAATAAAATATGGTCACCAAAAATGCAACACCAGACGTTAAATTTTTGTGGTGCTCGACTATTATGAAACTTACGCGTTATATGTGGGTCATTTTCTGCCCAATATTTACTATTAGGTCTGTTTAGTCTACCATTCAAATAAACATTCCGCGAAAATGCAAGGCTCTGTATACTCATATACTCAATGTTTGTGACCAACCAACTTCACCTGAATAAGAAAATGTAGTTATAATTTTTCCTTCGCTTTATTTCTATTTCAAGAAGCATTTATACCTTTCACTACAAAAAAAACATATTCAAACATATAATTTTATCGGAACTTATTTTGTAAAGCAATATTGCTCCTTCGTGCACAGAAAGCGAGATTTTAATCTGAAACTCTCAAAATCAAGATACACCATATTTCGGCCGATTTCTCCTGTGTACCGTTTATACTTCAGATCTTCTCGAGAATTGAATCCAGCCAACCACCGAAATCTACCAATTAATAAGATATGAGATTCGAAACCACTGGATCTCGAAATTAAACTGAAAATTCCAGATGCACTAAAACAAAGCTAACAGAAGCATACCAATTTGAATAATTTAAAAAGCAAACACGTTGAAATTTCCATGGAGTTTCAAAATATACAAAACTAAGTGAACATTAGAAACAAAATTTTAGCCGACAGATATTAAATTAGATTATTTCTAAGTGGTTTGAACAATCTATCCTAAAACGAGAATATTGTTTGCATAAAAACCTTAATCGATGAACTTTATTTTTTTCAGGTCGAATAGCCTTTGAAAAGCTTACAGACTTCGACTATCGAGGTAACACGTACTATACAGTGAAAAACCTGAGCCTCTACGAATGCCAAGGCTGGTGTCGAGAAGAGCCCGACTGTCAAGCTGCTGCATTCAGTTTCGTATTAAACCCATTAATTCCAATTCAAGAAACGTTATGTCAGCTTCAAAACGAAACATCATCAAGTAATCCATCAGCTACGCCACAAAGAGCAGCGAACATGTATTATATGACAAAGCTTCAGCTCAGATCTGAAAATATATGTCTGAGACCGTGGGCTTTTGAAAGAGTACCGAATAAAATGATTAGAGGATTGGATAATGCTTTGATTTATACATCAACGAAAGAAGCTTGTCTTGCAGCTTGTTTGAATGAGGTAAGCGTATCAATCTGTTAAAAAATAAGGTTATTTTAATAATTTCGCAGGCAAGATGCAATTGATTTTAAATTTTTGTTGTATTGTTGATATTACTATGGATTTTGCAAAGTTTATTTAGTACTATATTTAAATATTTTTATTGTCAAACATTGACAAACTAATAGGTAGGTACCTACTGTAAGAAGTACAATAGAAGAATAGAAGTTAAATAATAAAAAATATTTGGAGGGGATATTTATTGAGATTTTATTTTCAATTTCAAACTTTAATCGAAAAATAGTATATTTTGCAATGAGCACAAAATGATGGCCACTTTGCACGAGTCTGAAATTTGCAGCACGAGCCGAAGGCAATTCGTGATTTTAGAGTGAGCCTAGACCTAACACGAAATATCCCATTTCGCATTTGTTGCTTAGAAAATTGCATAGCCTTTTCGAATTTGGCTAAATACAATCCTGATGATGTTATTCATCAAATTTAAGGTTAGCTATATGTCAAAATAGCAAATAAAATAAACGACATGCTTAAAACCCGGATATACGTTACAATCGATGACGCACACCAAAAAGGGTATTATTTTAACTATAATTATTCTTGCGCTTGATAAGTTTTGAAAAATATTTTATCTAATTTTGACATATAAAGTGACATTTTTCAATACTGACTTCCGTTAGCAAACGTCGCATTTTTCGTAACCAGTTACATAATGAAAAATATTAGGTAACTGGTGATGAAAAATCAATTTTATCACTAGTTAATAAAAACAAGAGAAAAAAGAAGAAAGTTCAATGTCAATTGATAGAAAAATAACAACAACTAGAACTGAAGAGAACTACTAACAATAAGAACAACTAGAACAAATTACTTTTCATTTTATGCATTATAAATAATCATGACACAATTCGAACAGTTTGTTAAGTTAACCCCCGCAGAATTAGAAGTTGATGTAATTTCGTGCTTTATAAATGATCTTGAACTTGAGGTACTTGATTCACCAAGAATATCAGTGGCGATCCTTTTCTTATTTTCTCTACATAGCCTTCCAGCCTCCATGTTGCTTTAACCTTAAAATCTCGGCACCAGAATCTGCCAACTATAGCCGACGATCTTCTGAAGCAGTGTCCCGTAAATGAAACAGGATGTGGTAACTTCAAAAACTGGGCAATAGTTTTTGGTAGACCACCAAATGTATAAATGCCAACTGGCTGTACGCCGCATGTACCAAATTTTCTTTTTGTCAAAATTAGATAAAATCTTGTATGAAACACGTTGCTTTTTTGTGTAACTCGTTAAACAAAATGATGCATTTCACATAAATAGCTATTTTCTAGACAATGACCTTCCAACTAAGGAGCAAAGGCACCTATGGATATTAAATTACACTTAAAAAAGACAAACGGAGCTGGTATATCTACAAGATATTTAACACCAACCATCCTATAACCCGGGAAGTTGCTTCTCAGATGAACGGTTACTGTCTTTGAAAAATATTTCAATATAACGCGTTTTATTAAATACGAAAATATCACGGGAAACTGTAATAATACTTTTTTATTTTTAGCACCGATTTACTTGCCGATCTGCCGAATACAATTATGTAACACTACAATGTCAACTAAGTGATACAGATAGAAGAACCTCAGGCCAATTTGTCCAATTCGTTGATGCTCAAGGCGTTGATTACTTTGAAAATTTGTGTTTGAAAGGAAACCAAGCATGTAAAAGTAAGATATATTTAATTTAGTTTATGAATTTACTCACTATTCGCAAATAATAGCGAGTAGAATACTATAGTTTATCTACAAACTATATATGAATATGTTATGAACAATTTAGGCCAAAATATTAAGTGAGTAACGAATAAATGTGGGGTGAAACAGTTTCAAAAAGTAATTTTTACACTTTTTACACTAAATGAAACAAATGTTTGACTTCAGTTCACCATCTTTTAAAAGAATAATATATTTCACAGGATAACCTTTGAGTATTAACGTCAGCACCAGTGAGAGTGATGAAATTTCAATAATAGTTAGTGTTGGCTATGGGATGCAAACTCGACAAAAGGTGTGCACATTATTTCTTACAAATCATAAGCGAGTTTCTCAACCTACGGTGAGAAGAATAGAAATGAGATACAAATACGTGCACAAAATGGGGGTATACCCTTTAAGAAAACTGGCAAAAGTTATCCACCCTATTCTTCCATTTATACGTTAGGGTTGGGTTCAACAGCCCAGGCACTTGAACTGAATCTTTGTACCATTACCCATGTTATCAATCTACTTTCATTCCAGTGTCTTCTATATAGGCCACCAATTTATCTGGAGGAATCTTGAGAAGTTGTGATGGTTGTGTCATTTCCACTCCAAAGTGTAAGTCCTTGTAAGTTCTCACAGAAGCAGAGTAAGTGAGTAGGTGTTTTATTGAGCAGCCTGTACGAGAGTTCCTTGTCTTACTTATTCAGTAGACTCTTAGCATGGAGGTGTCATCCTCCATTTGAGTTGGTGTTCCCGACTTCCCTTCTTATGCAATCCCTTATGATTCCACAAAACGGTTCCGGAATGTGAAACCTCCTTCAGAGCCTTCTTTAGCTAGCTGGTCTGCTATTCCATTTCCTCATGCAATCCCCTCATGCTAGGGCACCATTATTAGAGACACTTTGATGTCTCTTCAGCATGTTAAGGGATTCTTTAAGGCTCGTTTTCATGTGACATAATAATTTCATGACACTGGCAGTCATGACAATATGACATTTTTGGTGGTTGTTTTCATGTATGTAATGTCATGATTGTTGTATTAAATTAAAAATGGCGTCGGTTGAAGTGATTGCGGCAGCTGCAAGAGTGTTAAGTGTAATTATAAGTGAAAATAAAGAAAAAAAAAGGAATATTGAAAAGAAAAAATCTGGGTAAGGGGAAGGATCCAACGGAATCTATCGGCAACTTCAAACCAAAAAAGCTTTGGGACATACAAATCTCCAGTTCCAGTTCCAGTTTTGCTGTTTTTAATTTTCCGTACTTCTGTATTGTATGTACCACGAATACTTCTTATTTTTTTGCGCAGTGTTTTTACGTCTTTAATTCCAGTTATAGCTAACAGATGTGCTTCCGCTTTGCTTCTTGCGATTCTGTCTTTAAAATCACGATTGATTTTATTCCAAAAACAAGGAACTCTCTCATATTCGGGTCCGTTGAACTATAGGGAAACACGAATTTTTGACTGATTTTGCGAAAAATCGATAGTACTCACCTATTTTGAGAATAATCTGTCAAAAAATTTGCGGGTTACACATATTTTGCTGAGAAAAATCCAAAAAAAGAATTTTTTTCGCCACTTGAACCATCACTTTTGGACTGAATATTTTATACAAACAACCGTTTAAACGTATCACACTGAACGGGAAAGTGATGAACAACATGTTTTCTTGCTAATAATAACAGCATTTCAGTTAGTTTCTTCATAATATTGTTTAAATTACCACTTTTATAAATATATATTTGACAGGCTACAAATTTGTATGAAAACAATTAAATCAAATGACAAATGACATAGAAGCTCTAGCGTAATGTGTGACATGGTTGCCAGCTGTAAACGATTACGTGAGAATCATGATATTTTTAAAATATTAATTAATTATTGCATTCGAATTTCATCTTAGAAAGTATTGGATGAGAGGGATGAATGCATTGTAATGCACATCAATCTATTCAAGAAGAGGAAAAAAATATAATAATTGGATTCACTCTTCCCCTTCTAGAATAACTTAATGTGGACTACAAATAATTGGAGGCATTTGCCTTCCCCTCAAGATATTCAAGAAGGGGAAGGGAATATAATTGAATTCACCCTCCCCCTTCTTGAATAACTTATGGATATGGATTACAAAGTATTGTATATCTTTTGAGGGCAAGGCAGATGCCTTGCCCTCAAAAGATATTCCAGAAGGGGAAGGGAATATAATAATTGAATTCACCCTTCCCCTTCTTGAATAACTTAATGTGGATTACAAAGTATTGGATATCTTTTGAGGGCAAGGCAAATGCCTTGCCCTCAAAAGATATTCCAGAAGGGGAAGGGAATATAATAATTGGATTCACCCTTCCCCTTCTAGAATAATTAAGTTATTCTAGAAGGGGAAGGGTGAATCCAATAATTATATTCCCTTCCCCTTCTGGAATAATTTGATGTGGATTACAAAGTATTGGATACTTTTTGAGGGGAAGGCTGAATACAATGATTATATATTTGTTTCCCCTTCTTCAAACACGCAATATAAGGATATCATCATATATAAAATGTGTTTATAATTTCATTTATGTTCTTGGGTTTGCCTTGAATGAATCTAACTAAAAATATAGTCTGATACAATATTTAATTTCGTATCTTAATAGTCCTGTAGCATGATTGTCGAGTAGTCGATTACAGCTGGCAACCACGCTACAAAGTATTGTATTTTGTTCTATGCTTTGTAGGTTGCATATCTGTGTATGCGATTATTATTAAAATTATTTATATCCAAACTGGTTGCCTGTCAAATATATATTTATAAAAGTGGTGATTTAAACAATATTATGAAGAATATAACTGGATTTTTTTCATAGATAGCGAGAACACATGTTGTTGATCACTTTCATGTACAGAGCAATACATTTAAACTGTTTTTTGTATGAAATATCATGCCAAAAAGTGATGGTTCAAGTTGGGAAAAAAACCTTTTTTTGGATTTTTTTTTGTAAATTGTGTATAACCCGCAAATTTTTTGACGGATTATTCTCAAAATAGGTGAGTACTATCGATTTTTCGCAAAATCAGTCAAAAATTCATGTTTCCCTATAGTTCAACGGACCCCTCATATTCTTCCAAAAAGTGAACGATATCTACATACTACACTTTCTTTTTCCATTGCTTAACTTGTAAACCAATATTTTTAACCACACTTTTACACGCGTGCCGCGTAAAATTGATGCCACGTAGTCACGACAATGCGGTACTGCTGTTTTCACGAGGTATGTTACGTGGAACTAATGTGAAATAATTTTTTGTCCGGTATATCCTCTTCTGATGTTTTCATCAATGCAGGCTATACAGAATTATCTGGATGCATCACCTGTTCCCTGGATGGGATAATGATATTCACTTGCTCAGTGAATATTTTCTCCAGTGTCATGCTATCAAAGCTCATGTTTTATTCACCCTATATAATTGCTTACTCTTTTGGAAAATAATAAATTGAAATGAAAAGTCGTCCTGTTTACGGATTGTTTCATATTACTGTTTTTCACTCACACAAAAGCACACTTTTGCTCTTAATAAAATCTGCCTCCAATATGCCTTCAGATGCTGTAATTTCAATGTCTATGGTTGCTCTGATGGCTGGTCGACAACTCACACAACTTTCACAATTTAGCATCAGTCACATTTAATTCATGCTAAATATTGTGAATTGAATTTGCCAAATCATGCTCATGTTATTAATAGTCCATGACACATTAATTCAAATTTATGCCGTTTTTACCATCGACCTTCATGTGGAAAACAAGTAGAGTGGGGATATTTCCCAGACTGGATAATGTACGTTATACTGGATATTGAAAGTTTTCACGAAACTAAAACAATTAACTCATGGATGCCGTGAACTTGAATGCATTATGGAAATGATTATGATTTGGAAAAAGGGAATAAAATCGTGGTCATAAGGCTACAAAAAGGAAATTTTCTTGCCTAAACCACCGTACACTAACTATCGACAAGTAAAATCACTTGCATCGGAACGTTTGAAAACTTTGGTACATCTTTCCTCTGCCGCCTTACACGTCTGTTATCATAATACAACATTCAATACTCGCTTTAAACTAGCCAGAACTCGCCAGACGATAGGAGAGGTAAGGGGAAATTTTCGCTAACCCATAAATCGATTAAGTGAATTTACTTGTCGGTAGTGAGCGGTGTGAATAAAAACGAGTACGACGAGTATTTACTTACAAGTAAAGTGTAAGTGTATTTAAACTCCAAGTAAACCGATGTGAATAAAGCGTCGAGTTTACTTGTGACCGTGTACTCGTCAACCCGAGGTATACTAGCAAGTATTTACTCGCGAGACAACTGAATTCACAAAAAGGCAAGTAAATACTTCTAGCGTCAAACAGACTACGCATCATTTACTGTTGTGACTTGTTCTGTTTTCGCCGCCAAACTAACTTTCCGTTAAAAGATACATAGACTTTCAACAAATCCATTGAATATTGACAATCACAATAAAGAACTAAATATAATAAAGCAAATAGCGGTTAATAATAATTACGATCCAAATTTAATTGACAACATCATAAATAAAAAGATACGAAAACATACTCTAGAACAAGTATTTCCTTCTGATAAAAACAAAAATAACCAATTTAAAAGCTTAACTTACTTTGGAATACCATCCTTAAAAATAAAATCATTTTTGGAAACTTTAGACTTGAATACAATTTATCAAAATTCATTAAAAACAACAAATCCAAATCTTCAAAACTAAACAAATCTGTGACTGTGATAATATTTATATAGGTAGATCTTTTAGGAATTTTAAAACTAGAATTTCTGAACACAAACGTAGTTATGACAATCAAAAATTAGATTCCAACTATTCAAATCATTTATTAGCAAACCAACACTCTCTCGATTCAAATTTTGAAATTTTGCATATAGAAACTAAATCCTTCAAATTAAATCTTTTAGAAGCCCTAGAGATAAATAAAAATAAATATTCAGATAATCTTCTTAACGACCAACTTGATATCAACAATTCTCCCTTATTAAACCTTTTTACCTAGAAAGGTTCCTGTAGGATTGTTGTGAATGAGTTTCCAGAAAAACTTGTTAAATACTTTAGTTAATCCCATATTTAGACAAATTCATTTCATTCCCTTGTAAATAGATTATAATTTTATTGTTAAATATCCGTATAATTTAGTATTAAGGCACTGTAAAAATAGAAAGTTTCTCATTATACCTCCATTCGTTTGAAAAAGCTACTGTGTTAGCGAAACGCGTCACTTTATGTTTAAATACAATGTAGATTTAACAAAATAAAATTGTTTGATTTCATAACTTACTATGGATCTACATCAAGTAAAAGCCTCATCTATTCAACTATATTTGATAGTTTTGACTGAGAACAAAGTTTGATGTTAACTGTCACTCTGCAACTCTGCGAAAATTACAGCAATTTTGAGGGTTGCTTCAAATATTGGTGGAACAGATGAACTCTACTGAAAAGTACAGACTGCAGAATGTAGAGTGAAGAGCTGGAGAGTCGTATGGGGGAATAGGACTCTGTTCATATACTTTTAAAGTTGCTCAAACCACTCAACTCATTTTCGCAGTGAAGTAGCTGATGTACAACATTTTGGGATCTGCATATATCAAGCTTACTGCGTCTTTATGTTTATAATTTCTGCAATTATCCACATGAACTGCAAAATTAATAGCATTAAATAGAATTAAAAATTTTTTTGCAGGTAACCGAAACTATCAAATCCCTAGAATAGGAGTTGCAGATGATAAAGTAGCTCAATATGCTAGCCTACACTACTATACCGACAAGGAATTACAAGTTACCAGTGAAGCTGCCTGCAGATTGGCTTGTGAAATTGAGAACGAATTCTTATGTAGATCGTTTTTGTACAAGTAAGAGCCATACGATTTTGTTTTTAACTTTTTTGTAGTCTAGTGATATAGTAATTGATTTCATTCTATTTTTCCAGAGGAATACCACAAGGCAGTCAGTACAACTGTCAACTTTTCCACTTGGACCATAAAACGTTACCAGATGGACCCAGCACCTATTTAAATGCTGAAAGACCTCTAATTGACAATGGTGAACGTATTGGAACATATTTCGAAAATATCTGTGAAAGTAAGTGCAAAACAGAGCTATTTATCAATAATTTTGTATACCTACTTATATTGCTTATTCTGATAATGGGTAGGTCTAGTTTTTTAAGACCATAACATGGTGATTGTTTATTGCCTGTACCATTTAGCTTCCAAAATAAAATCTTGAGTCTTCTTCTTGCGATACCTTGCTTGTTTAGTTTAGTTCAGATCACTGTTGGACACTGTAATTAATACCAAATTAAGAAACATGGGTTCGATTCCCGGTAGCTTCGCCTTTCCAGTTTTCCGGATAATAAGCTTATCAGAAATACTAGTATTTTCAAGATTATCTAAAAGTATACGATGCAACCTTGTATCAGTAGCTCCAGCTATTGGTGTGAAATTATTTTCCATCAAATTTAGTATACCTAATCGTTGCAACGGTATAATGTTTCAGACGTGCTTATATTTTGGTTTCAATATGACGCGGTTTCAGCGGTAGCAGATTCAAAGATGAATATCAAATATTCTGTCACCCACACATTCAGTTTATAAATGTTTTATGAACGCAATAGCACAGCATTGCAGTAAAAACTTGTTTGAAATTTTAATGGAAAGTATTCTAAAAATAGCTTGCATAAAAGCCCGCATGGATATATCTTTATTATTAAACGCATTTTAAAGTAGCTCATCATGTAATAGAAAATATGTCGATTGGTGATTTCAGCGAATATAAAAGAATCCGTGAAATGGAAATAAAAATATTCTCATCAATCAGCACTACGGAGAAAACGGGCTGAGTTTTTTATTTTATTCAGTATAGCGTATCTTATATTTTATGCAAAATGCGTATAAGCAAAAAATTAGATTACAATTATATCAACTTATTGAAGATAATAAAGACGGCTTGGTGCATAACCATCAGCATACATGATGAACGAAGTATGAATAATTTATTTCAAATTATTCATTCAATTACCATTTAACTTATTTACAGGAGCTTCGTCAAGTTCCGGTTACATTATCACCATGAGAATATCTTATTCCGATTTAAAGTCTTGTCAGCTTATATACGGATTATCAGCATTCACTTGAGATTTAGTTATTATAAAATAATTACTCAGTAAATCATCTATTCAAGGGCTGATCATTATATAAATTACCCCCAAACACGAAACATGCACATTCTCACATTAACGATAAAGCACGAATGAAATAACATGTGACGCCACTGGTGGAATGACTGGATAATGTACTGGTCACCCTCGAATATTCGAGAAGCTTTCCGCAAGTTTATAAGAACGTTGAGCCACAGACATAGCTAGTTGATAATTGTTCTAGTGTGTGGTATGCATCAATCCTAAAGGCTTTTAAGTGAAAAATAAGAAATAAAAAGTGAAAATAGGCAAGGAACATCGAGTTTATAATGATCGTTGAGAACCGACCTATTGTATCACAAACAATAATAAACTTCAGTACGTGTAAATGTCATCCTTTCCCAAAGAATATAGTATGAATAGTATATTCTTCATCGAGTGCAGAATGATGGCTATTATTCACGCGGATGAAGTTTCCAAAACGAGGGAGCGCAGCGAGTGAGTTTTGGAATCATCCAAGGTAGCTGGAACGCTACCGAAACGTCGAAATAAAAAATAAAAAAACATTATTGTGGTTTGATTCCCAAAAGAATAAGAAAAAAATTATAGTATATTCTTCAACGAGTGCAGAATGATGGCTATTATTCACGCGGATGAAGTTAACGATATAACGAGGGAGCGCAGCGAGTGAGTTTTGGAATCATCCAAGTGAATAATAGCCATTCTACACAAGTAAAAGACTATACTTTCTCCACAAAAAGAAAAAACTTCCAGTGAGGATCGAACCTCGATCGTCCGCGCCATAGTCAACCACCACTATGCTATATAGAGCATATTTATAAAAATATAACTGATACCCTTACATTTATAAATGAAATTAATTCCGGGAGGCGTACACACTCAGTATCACCACTGTTGTCCATTTTTTTCTCTTATAATACGTAAAATTATGATTTTATAATTATTTTGACGTTTCAAACGACGCGCTGTCAGAAGCGATTTGCGTTCTTAGGTATTTGACGTTTTAAAGAGACGATTTGATTCATTCATTTTATTTCATTTTAGCGTGAATTCTGATAATAATAGAATGTGATTGGCTAACGAGAGTGAAGTATTTTTATTATTCACTGGTGTGAAGAATTTATATCATTATGCAGCTAAATATGGAAAAATAATTTGTGCGTTATTATTTAGTCGTGGATAATAGTATATTATTAAACGAGCAATTTATGATAGCCATTATTCACGCTGGGTGACGTTTGCCTCACGAGCCGCAGGCGAGGGGCGCAAGTCACCCGAGTGAATATTGGCCATAAATTGCGAGTAGACTACTATACTTTGTCCACGACCCTTGATTTCTTTATTAAATAAAAGTCAACTAACCTCCAGTTCATGAAGTTATAATATGTAGATTTTCGATTTTTCTGGCAGCAGTCCTATAGTCGTTAATTTCGCCGCTTTTTTTATTACAGTTAGTGTACAAGAACGTTCACTTCCACTATCCGAATTCAATGAATTCATCGTTGCAGTAATATATAGTTTGTTCAACCATCCTTTACCGTTACATCATAATCGGTGACGTATTCTGCCGTTTTACGTATGTCTTATATTTGTTATGTTATTTTACACTTAACCTCAAAATTATAATCAATGACATATGTTAAGAATTGTTTCCAAAATATGACAACTGAGCTGTCAAAAGTAAGAGATAAAATGTATGTCGACCTCAGATAAGAAATACGTTAACGACCTCATAATTCCGTCTCATCCATTTCATGAATGAGAGAGCAAGCTGGACAATGTATGACGTAACGGCAAAGGATGGCTGAACAAACTCTAGCAAGTTCGTAACAACTTGGTATTACTAACGTCAAAATTAAATAATTTGACATATATAGAGATGGGCGATACTGTGTAAAGTATCAATACAACGTACCGTTATAAATATATAGTTTTGAAATACTTAATATTAGAAAATATCGTTATGAAAAGTATCAAAACTAAAGATTTCGATATTTTATCGATACGATATATTTCAGAAACAAATTTTGTGAACAATATACACAGATTTAAAAGTTTATTTCATATTGTACCCCCATCTCTAGTCGTGAATTATGAACCATAATACACTCCAGTGTATTATGATCCATAATTCACTCTAGTAGATATATGGGTACCATATACCTTTTGTTAGGAGGTTAAATATCGACTGGTGGTCGATATTAGGTGGTCGTGGACAAACGTCAATACACTACTTTACGCGAGTGAATAATCGAGCAATATACATGGAAGTCAAAAAAGGCTTTTACTATAAGGTTATAAGAAAAACCAACCGACCACATGAATGATTGCCAGATGAACTTGTTGCAAAAGACGGTTAATTCCGCGCATACGTAGTGGTTAATCCCATAATAACATATACGTCTTTGATCTGGCGGACAAATGCGACCAAAAAGAGATGGCACTAAGCAAGAAGCAAGAATTCTTTGTCACCGTATTGCAGGGTGCATGAGAAGCTCGCCAACGGCAGCACTGGAAGCCTTATCTGAAGCTTCCTCGATGAGACACCTGGTATACAGACGGGTCAAAGACTGTGGAAATGACAGAGATTTGTGCTTTCCTACAATATGTCAGAATTAAGAAATACAGGACTGATACTCATAGGTTAAATATTGGCAGCCAGGTAACCATCACGGCCTTAAATAGCCCTAACATCCAGACGGATAGAGAGGGATGCCAAAAAGAGCTAAATGGACTGACAGACCAGATTAAAGTAAGGTTAGTGTGGGTGTCAGGACATATGGAAATGAACAAGCTGATGAACTTGCGAGAAGAGGTTCAGCAACGTCATATGCTAGACCAGTATCAGTCCTTGGGACCACAAAGAAACTGGCCGAGGACAAAAACTGGGTACCAAGCCAACATAGACTACAGTGGGAAACACTCCAAAGCAGGTATACAGTGAAACTTTTATAGGTGACACATGTGTTAAACGGGCCGAAGAACTACTGAATATCAGCCAAATCAAAATGAAGAAGCAATTCCATAAAACGACAAATTCCAAACAATCTCAGTGTCGCATCAAACAATTGCAAGATGAGTGGACCATACTGAAAGCTAAAAACTGTAAATATTTTTCACTATGGCTGTATGGAAACACTGATCTTTCCTTCCTTGTAATTTCCATCCAAACTTGAAAAAAACTTCCCAAAATGAATTTTATGCAGATGCTTCATTTTATTGATCTTCATTGTACAACCAAGAGTACGGATATTGTTGAAGCTGTAAATAAATAGTCAAACTAAGTGGGATTCGATAAATGTTCCTGTATTGTCACTGATGGAGTCAGAGCTATGATATAGCTGAAATTGGATTTGCGGAACTTTTGAAAGAAAACAACACAAACTGTTTTGTGATGCAGTATTGTTTACCAATAGGTCCTATGTGGAAAATTCTCAGGACTGAATAATTTCATGGAAGTGGTTGTTAACATAACTTATATTATTAATAACAAATAATAGAAGTAAGCTGCAGATTATGTAAATTTGCTCAAAAATCAAACAAATTCCCGAAAAATTCGTGAAATAAATAATGTTTCCTCTAATACAGACTGGAGAGAGAAATTTCTGTGTTCTTAAGAACTGGGTGACGAAAGGGACGCTTGGTGGGAGGAAAAATCCAATTATTACCCAACTGGATAGGGCCAGTGGAGCGGTTATAATGAAAAAAGTACAGAAAATCTCATATAAAACGCGTAAAACTTTTTTTTACATATAATGATCACCACGTGCGTATAAACATTCGAAAGGGCAATAATCGAAGAGCCTTGTGGTAAATTTTCAGCCAGTTTCAAGCGACCGTAATTGAGATATCAGATTTTTCACCAGAGCGCGGTTTTTTGCGTTTTTCAGGCTCCCCTTGCAAGATATCAAAAAACGGTTTGCGTCATCGTGTTCTACGGGAAATTTGGCATCTCTTATGTATTTTTGATAATTTTTTTGGACCAAAATGACGCGGGAGTACTCAAAACCCCGATTTCGGACCCCTGGAATTGAAATGGTGGATAAAAACGTGATTGTACGCGACCTGAAAATTTAAGAATATGCTTTTTTCGATTGTACAAATCGATGTACCAATTTTGGGCCCGATCTGAGAAGGTGACGTGGGATCGACTGCTGAGTTGGCGTGGAATGCCCCCAAAGCAGATTTTACATTTCTGTAATAGCCTGAACTATGCATTTCTTTCAAGGATTAGTCACAGTTTAAAAATGTTTGCCTCAGCCAAGGCTTGTAACCAAATTGTTAAGGGGTTTTGATCAAATTCACTTCCGACAAGATACGCTCTACGTTGGCGTTGAAGTGTAACAAAGATAATCGTGAGATTATGTTATAAAATCGTTAGATCGTGAGATTTTCACTGAAAACGTGACGTCTGGAATCTCTGCTGCTGTCCACACTGCGCCACGTGCTTCTTTTGATGGCCAGGCGGCGTTAGAGTCACTTAAGATAGTGTTTTGTCATTTATCCGTCTGACCTATGTGGCATTCTTGGAGATGGAGCCGAATATAAAATTAAGGCTCTGTTTTCTCACTTTAACTTGACGAAAATCACTGAAAAAATCATTTTGTAGGCACTCATTATTTTTTATACGCATGTTCACTTACCATTTTTGAAAACTGATTATGGGGTCTGTATCTGTATCTGTAGAGTGGGGAGGGTGAGTGTGTAGGCTCACAGCACTTAGGCCACATGTGACCCATTGTACATCCATGTTCAAAGTAATAATTCGATCCATTTTTCACAGAATCTACAGCTGCAAGTGGTACCGGCTCTGATAATAACTTACCAATCGTAATTGAAACAACTGAAGATTCAACCCTCAACAATCTAACTAGAAATGACGTGAACTGCGACAAAACTGGTACCTGCTATGATGGTGAGTTATATTCTTAAAATTCCATAAATTTATATATTATTAATAATATACCGTTATAAATAAGCTATCCGGCTATCTTTTCATGTTGAATGTATCGAAATTTATCTGGAAATCGATGAACCATGCAAATATATCTTGAACATTTTTCTATTCCTAAAGTATTCTCTTCAAGCCTGGAGTCCCATGAGAAATAGGACTTAGGAGATAGCACCTTTTAAATAAAAAATGCAAACTTGAATATTAATGTATTGTTTGCTATTATTTTCAGATATTTTTACCTACCTTAGCTATGTACGTTAAGAATGTTCTTAGACTTTACTCATACATGGCAATATCTTCGGATAAAAATGCTATAAAATACAAAACTCGGGAGACATATGCAACGAATCCAGCAGACGGATGCTGAAATTTCCATAACGATGCAAAAAATGGCTGCCACTCGCACTCGCAGTACAGGATGTTTATGTTTTCCATTATTTAATGTCCTTATAATCAATACAATATAGAAAATATTGTTGTATCTGATCTGATTTTTAATACAAATCTTGAGAAGCATTGCATATTTTACAAATAGATCTGTGTCGAAGATATAAGGTATAATTCTTACCAATTCTAAATACACGACTTTTTTTTGTGCTATCTCTTCAGCCAATTTTTGGTCCTTTTCCAGACATTCCAACTTTACTTTAGTCAACATCTAATTCTCTCTCGTGTTTTTTATGTGTCATCCGTCATCTTCATTAGCGTGGTTAGTGGTTGGCGTTCTTTGTGACGTATTCTGTCCATTTTTAATTTCATTTTTACCCCTTGTATTTTGGTTTTCGCTATTTGGAATTGCCTTGTGAATTGTCTATTTTGTTTCTTGGGTTATTTCTTTTCAACCTATTCCATTATTTATTTCTGCATTATTTTAGCCAGCCCTTTGTACTGTAACTCCCAGATATTCAACATATCTAGCTATTCCATTTATTTGTCTTTTAATTTCACATTCCTCTTCATATCAACTTTGTCCATCACCATTACCTTTTTCGATTTTTATTTTCAAGCTTTTTTGTTGAAAGGCCGTGTCCTGAATACACTGTGTTATTTATAAGATGCGAAATAGGGATTCTTGCACAAAACAAAACAAAACACGAGCTAACTTTTCTACATTATACAAGCTGACCCAGGATAAAGTGACAATTCAAAAGCTTATACTTATATTTTATATAGAATAAAATAGAAACATGGATTTAAAAGGTCCGTTTTTAAATTGAACACCCTGTACTTCTGCATATCATTAGAAAAGGATCTTTCGCTTTCCAAGAAATGCATGATCATGTCTTTTTTGTAGATGCATATATACTTTCTTTATTTTCTCCTAATTTTTTGTTGACTCTTCTTTCTTTAAGCTACTCCCAATTGACTCACTGTCAAATGCCCTAGATCGAACGCAACATAAAAATAATGCACCTGATATCAATCTCTACATAATTTGCAGTTAATCACAATTCAATTGAAATTCACTGTCAGTACAGCTGTTTTTATGAAAAAAAAATCTTCAATGGACGTAATCTTAACTTCTCTTTATTGTTTCCTTCTGTATTCATCGTCATACCATTCACATATCACATCCACCTTCATATTTAAAATGCTAAAGATGCCGACGACTAAAGGCTCAGAGCAATCTACTGCCGTACTGCCGAAGCCAGTTGTCGGTATCAAAAAATTCAAAACGGACATCGTTAACGTTCATCTGATCGTTACGTTTGCTATTGTCAATAAATTGCGTATAAAAACGTCTGCAGATAAACTAAGTAGATTGCTAAGTGAAGTCGTAATTTCACAGTAACGTATTAAGGAGGAATTAGAAGGATTTTTACAGCTCTCTGGAAGCGCGCATGGCTGCGTATGGGTTGGAATGCGATGGCAATTGGTATCCCAGTAATTCCAGAAGAGCAGTGGTCCAGGCAAACTCATTCTTGGAATGTGGAGTGATAATATTCTAGCCTAAATCTATGACAATCACAAAACAGCATCTAGCTAAACAAGAATGGGATGAAATCAAGCAGTCTGAATATAACGCTGGTAAAATACAAAAATGTCAAATTCCAGAAAGAAATACTCTTATCGATACTTATCTCCAAATAAACATCGAAAGGGGATAGGTAGGTTAGGATCTTTGTGAGTGGAGCCTTCTCGCTACCTCCACTGCGACCTTCGATAGGTTTATTGTGGCTCACCCCTAGGGATTACAATTCACCCCACAATCCTGTGTTTCTGACGAAGTCCATGGTTGTATTTGGTGATACTTTTTTGAAGTCGTCTGGCTCTAAGGTAACTAACACCGAATATATTATGCCTCACCCTGCCCAAGGCTGGGTATGAGCATAGTATGTGCTCCGCAGCTTCGTCCTCCAAATTACAGAACCGACAGTCCGAGGTCTGAACCAGACTCATCTTCTTCGGGTGGTAATTTAGTCAACAATGTCCTGTAAGCAGTACCGACAGAATGCATAGGTTTGTTCTACTCCAATCCAGGATCTACTTATATTTCGTACTCGAAGGGTAGTATATGAACGCCTTCGAGTGGGAGAGCCCCGGTATGTCTGCCCAGTGCGTGTAGGATTTCCTCTCCGCCCAGGTAGCTATAGCTGATTTAGCAGTGCTCTCCGAAATGTCAAAAAATGGTTCAGGTTCGATAAATAGAGTCTCTGATCTATCTTTTGCCAGATAGTCGCGTCATTATACGCGAAAAA
>CAJUYG010003118.1:0-23956 GCA_910591675.1 Galerucella calmariensis
TAATTAGGGTTTATTACTCCTCGTACTTTCTGTACAGACTTATAAATGAATCAATCAATAGAAACTGGAAGCCTGAAATAAATAGTAAAACGAAGAAATTCCTTAATTCCACCAATTATATAATATGCAAAACCCGTTTTCACACCTCCAAGTTCAAATATTCTAACCTTACGTTAGAATTCAGAATATTAGATAACTTATCAAAGACAACATTTGCTTAAATTAGAACTAAACAATTCATTAAAATTTCATTTTACATACTTAAACATTATTCATGCTACATATATTAATTTCATTTTTGACCTTAACATTCACTTAGATTCAAGGAATAAGAAGTTTATTGTTTTTTAATAAAATCATTACGATGAAGAGTTTTTTGAAATATCGTAAGTTTTGTGATTTTCCCATAGAGAATCTGCCGTATGGGGTATTTACAGCCCCGGGTAAGGTGAGTGGAACCTTTTTTAAGTAAAATTTGTGTCTTGCTTGGACTGTATTTTTGTATATAATGGATTATATAATTTTATATCGGCTACAAAGCATTTTAAGTATCACAATTGTAATTTTAAACAATCTTCTGGTTATGAAATCAAACAATTTTATTAACAAAAAAAAATTGTTTGATTTCATAACTTACTATGGATCTACATCAAGTAAAAGCCTCATCTATTCAATCTTCTGGTTATTTACAGTGTTCATAAATAAACGTCGAATTAATTTGATATAATTTTAATAATTTTTCAGCCCAAACCAAGAATAGGAGTTGCAATAGCAGATTCCATACTAGATTTAAATGAAGTGTCTCATTTATTCAACGGACCTGAATTAAAAAACAATCAAAATGTGTTCAAAGAAGTAAGTTTTCAAAACCTAGTTTACTATGTTATACTCTATGTGATTTTCAAGTATGATTCGTCTCAATTATCTCTGAAATGGGTCGCAAGGTGTTCAAGAATCCTGCGCATCACAAGAATACATTTTCATGGTAATTGAGATGTTCCTACTTAAAATTCACTCTGTATAAAGTGAGTTTTTGAACATTTTTTAGACGACCTTGAATCGCTTTATGGCATTAACTCCCAAAGCTTGGAAAGAAGCTAGGACAACTATTCAAAACATTCTTTCAGAAGACAGTCCGATTTTACAAAATGATGAAAATCTACGGAAAAAGTAAGAGAACATTTAACCACCTCAACAAACCGAATCCAATCTAATACATTGTTTAAAGTAATTTGTCGAAACTTAATTAATAAAATTCTACGAAACTAACAATTTTGGGTCAATAAATTTTATATTCATGTCAAATGTTCATAATGTTACGAACTTTCTTTGAACCATTTATCACTTATCTAGAAATTTTTTCATCCCAATTTTAGAGCTTTAAACAGCCAATCTGAAGCTACAATGCATTTACCAGCACAAATTGGAGACTTTACTGATTTTTCCTCGTCAATACACCATGCGAAAAATGCAGGAAATTTATTTAGAAGCAAAGAAAATGCACTGGCGACAAATTGGTAAGATCTTTTGGACAATATTAATTGAAAAACTGTTATAAAGCGTTCAGTATAACTGCATCTATTGGTATTTAGTTTCTTGGTCTTTGCTGTCATTTAATATCTGTCATCTGTCAACTACCGTCTGCCATCGGTCATCCGGCATTGGTCATATCCTGGTGATATAAATTGCTCATATTTCTAAAGTGAAAGAGAAATTTAATTGCACGAAGGTTTTGCCCAAACTCTTCCTAGGACAATGATTACAATTGGAAATAATACCAGCGTGGTTCAAACAGAACTGGCTGGTATCTCAATTACCGTAAAAGAACTATTCAGAAAAGGAATTTCCTACAAAAACATAACACTCTGCTCTGATAGTAGACAAGCCCTATCAGCACTGAGCAAACAACGTGTTATATCGGGGCTAGTACTAGAGCTAAGATTTAGCTAACGCCTTGGCAGATAACAATATTATCCTGAGGTGGATTGAAGGGCACGACAGGAGTGAAGGAAATCGCATTGCTGATTCTTTAGCCAGGCAAGCCGCTGGACTGAAAATTCTAGGACCCAGTGACACCTATGGCATAACGTTACACCCATGCTCAATCCCTTAAGAGATGGGATGGAATCAAAGGATGCAGTCTTGCTAGGATCACCCTGGCCGACCCTGGGAAGCTGGCGCCGAAGAAATATTTGGCGATGACCAGGAAAAACCTACGTTTAACAGTAGGATTTCTGACTGGCCGCTGTCAACTAAGGAAACACCTCCATACTATGAGGCTAGTGGACACACCTCTATGCAGGATGTGTGAACAGGAAGATGAAACTGTCAGGCATGTCTTATGCGAGTGTCCGGATGAGTTATCGTCGATCAGAGAGTGTGTGTTCGGTGAGTCTTGGCCTACACCTGCCGATATAAACGAGATGTCTCCTAGTGACCTGTCCACCTCCTGGTAAGGACAGGATTGGCGATAACCTAGAAGGACAACTCCTCGGGAGGATGTACAATGGGTCAAATGTGGCCTAAGTGCTGAAAGCCCACACTCCCCCTCCCCACTCTACAGATACCGATACAGAGGACAATGATTAAATTTACTGCATTAATTTTAGGAAACATCTTCCAGTTGCTTATCATTGTAGATCAAGCTCTGTCGTCATCTCTGGCACTCCTATTCATAGACCTCGCGGGCAAGCTGTATTAAAAGACGGTAAAAGAATTTAGTCACCAAACAATTCATTCGTTATTATTCATTTCTGCTTACATTCCAGGAGCTGATCCAGAATTTGGTCCAAGTGTTTTAATGGATTATGAATTAGAGATGGCGTTTTTTGTAGGCGGTTCCAATAATTTAGGAGAACCAATCAAAATAGAAAACGCACAAGATCATATTTTCGGTTTTGTTATTATGAACGATTGGAGTGGTAAACATTTTAAATTCTGTGGCAAATTTTTATGATTTTAATGTGAATTTCAATTATTTTTAGCAAGAGATATATTGTTATGGGAATACGTACCCTTAGGACCATTTATATCTAAAAATCTAGGTACTTCGATCTCCCCATGGGTTGTTACAACTTTTGCGTTGGAGCCGTTCAAGACGGATAATTATCCACAAGATCCACAACCTTTACCATACCTGAAACATTCTGATAAGTTTAACTTTGATATAAATTTACAAGTTGATGTAACACGTGAGTAGCCTCAACATCTGCTACTGCAAACGTCAAACGCGATGGCGAGCCCACCCTCATGCGCACAAACTCATTTTCTGCAATATTACCTCCCACTACAGCTCTTGGAAGACATATAAATGCTCTGTACAGAGGCGTATCATTAGCTGCCCTCCAATTCTGTTGGCCGTATAGGTACGGCACTGACCGGTAAGGGGCATCGTAATCCAATAGTAATTTAGTTGGGAGAGTCTCTACCTGCGCTTGCGCAATCGCTTGCCATTACGTTTGGAGCTTGCTAGTATTTGAGTTCCATAAACATTTTTAGCAAAAGGATCACCCACTGCCAGAACAGTATGTCGTTCAAATTTTAAAAATTTGTACTGGACCCCCAAGCAGCAGCTGGCTCACCATACAATAACAGGCTGTAAAATGAATCCCGGCGATCTATTGGGTAGCGGTACGATTAGCGGAGAAGTATGTCTACAGTAATAACAAAAACAAATAGTAATAATATCTACACATCCTTGTTTTGTAGACACCTGACTCTTTCGGTTCTATGCTGGAAGTAGCATGGAGAGGAACAAAGCCTAGAAATTTATTAGACGGATCTGAAAAAAAGTTTCTTCAAGATGGCGACACTGTTACAATAAGCGCCGTTTGTAAAGGGGAAACACACAATGTTGGTTTTGGAACTTGCGTTGGAACTTTATTACCATCCAAAGGAATTTAATCATCATTTTCATATTCATTGTTAATAAATATTTTAAATAAACGTTTATTGTGAAAATTCCAGCTTAATTAAAAACTCCTGCATTCCCCTCGTAGGTCTCTAGATGGTTCACTCTCCATTTCTCAATCTTCAAGTTCAAATGTTAACAACCTTGCGTGGTGTGTTACGTATGAATACAGATAGCGTATCAAAGCAAACAACTAAAATTGTTCACTTGACTTTCATTATTTAACAGTTATAAGCATTGGTAAATGTTGGAGAAAATTTTATAACTTTTGACCTTGGGTTTAGCATAGCTATATCATTCACACTTATTCAAAAGAAAGTATAAAGATGAAGTGCTTTTTAAAATATCCCAAATTTTGTGATTTTCCCATAGAAAATTTACCATATGGAGTTTTTACAGCTCCAGGGAAGGTAAGTATCATCGATTATATCATCTGGACTTTTTTATAAAGAAACTATTATTTAAGCGGAAAATTGTTTCATAACCTCTAAAGTTATAAACCAGTTAAATTATTTTGGATGTGTCTAGGTATATCAAATTTAACAAGCTAAAATTTTTGAAGTACCTTCAATAATACTTTGATTGTGTGTTAGTTTAGTTATTTTGATTGATTCATTTTAATATTATTTCATGTAAAATACGCCTAGTGTGGTAGACAACATACTTTACAACAGTTCTTTTTGCTCTCTTCATAGTAAAATGTTTTTAGCCCATCCCTAGGATAGGTGTCGCTATAGCAGATTTCATACTAGATTTAAATGAGGTGGCTCATCTGTTCAATGGACCTGAATTAAGAAATCATCAACAGGTTTTTAAAGAAGTAAGTTTTAATAAGTTAAAAAAATCTCAACCCAACTGATCATTCCAATATACTTCAACTTTTCTCATTAAATTTCTTTTATTAATATTATAATCAAAAGTAATGCCATTTTCTACAATATTCGTTTATTTTTAGCAAACATTAAATAGGTTAATGGGATTGACACCAAAAGCTTGGAAAGAAGCTAGAGAAACTATCCAAAGCATTCTATTGGAAGATAATCCAATTCTTCAAAATGATAGTAAACTACGTAGTAAGTAAGTATCATCTGTAAGTTCTCCACTTCTTCTTCCTCTTTTATTTGGTGTGTGTCAGGACAACAATTTCTAACTCTATGCTAATCCCTTCATTATATCTTATTGTAGAAATAAACTGGGAAATTGGATAAATATTATTTCATTTTCAGAGCTTTTACATCTCAGTCAGAAGCCACAATGCACTTACCATCACAAATTGGTGATTACACTGACTTTTACTCTTCAATACACCATGCTACAAACGTGGGCATTATGTTTAGAAGCAAGGAAAACGCCTTGATGCCAAATTGGTATATGAGACCATTTGAACTACTTTAATTCATCTATCTTGTACTTTTATAATTTTAGGAAACATCTTCCAGTTGCTTACCATGGTAGATCAAGCTCTATAGTAATATCTGGTACTCCAATTCATAGACCACATGGACAAACCATACTAGCAGATGGTGAGCATTATTAATCAAACACTTCAGATGCTGTTTTTTATAACTGTTGGCATTTTAGGAACTGATCCAATATTTGGTACTAGTAAGCTGATGGATTTTGAATTGGAAATGGCGTTTTTTGTCGGTGGTTCCAATGAGCTTGGAGAACCAATTAAAATAGAAAATGCACAAGATCACATTTTTGGTTTTGTTATTATGAACGACTGGAGTGGTAATTATTTGAATTTTTCAGTTATTTTAACAATTTAATTTTCAATATTTTTAGCCAGAGATATACAAAAATGGGAATATGTACCATTAGGACCATTCTTAGCTAAAAATTTGGGTACTTCGATCTCTCCTTGGGTTGTTACCACATTTGCTTTAGATGCTTTCAAAACAGATAATTACCCACAGGATCCACAGCCTTTACCGTACCTTAGACATTCTGATAAGTGCAATTATGACATCAATTTACAAGTGGATATTACACGTGAGTACTTACAAAGGCTTTCCAAATGATACATAAAAAGTTTTGTATTCTCTTTATCTTTATTTTCATTTTAGCTAACGGAGGAAACGTTTCCACTACAGTTTGTCGTTCAAATTTCAAGTACTTATACTGGACTCCGAAACAGCAGCTTACCCATCATACCATTACCGGTTGTAAAATGAATCCTGGGGATTTATTAGGAAGTGGTACTATAAGCGGGGAGGTGAATCTTTTTCTCTAATATTTCACTAAATAGTTTATAAAACTTTTGTTTTGTAGACATCCGATTCTTTCGGTTCCATGCTGGAACTATCATGGAAAGGAACGAAACCTCTTACTCTACTAGATGGATCCCAAAGAAAATTCCTTCAGGATGGTGATACAGTTACAATGAAAGCTGTCTGTGAAGGAGATAGTTACAATATTGGATTTGGAACCTGCGTTGGAACGCTATTGCCACCAAAAAAACTATAATGATTAAAAAGTTATTATGTTTGTAGATATTTTTTTCAATAAATATTTTTTAATGTTATTCAAAATTATTCGAAAATGGAGGTAGAAAAATTTTGCACGATCTTTCATTCATTCAATCATTCATTAATTCATACGTTTGGGTTGTGCTCAACAGCCTACTTGAACTGAATCATTGTATTATACCATTACCCATGTTATCTACCTATTTCCTTTCCAGAAGCTTCGTGTCTTCTATATAGGCCACCAGTTTATCTGGAGGGATCTTCAGTAGTTGTGATGGTTGTATTATTTCCACTCGAAAGTGCTTCCGTCTGAGTTGAAAAAATGCAGATTCACCCTGGCCCGGCCGCTGTCCCTCTTATTTTCTTTGTCTATATCTACGGGAAATTTTCCAAATCAATGGTAGTCCAGTTATATCACACCAATTTTCAAATGTGGGGACAAATCGAATATTTAAAACTATAGACCCATATCTATACTTAGTGCAATACCTAAAATGTTTGAAAGTCTAGTCTTAGATCAGATTAAAGTTCCTTTAAGCAATGTTATTGGAGACGAACAGCATGGTTTCACCAAGGGGAGATCCACATTAACAAGCCTCCTTCTCTTCACTGACTTTGTAACAAATGCCGTGAAGAATAAGCATCAAGTTGATGTTGTCTACACGGATTTTTCAAAGGCATTCGACACAGTCAGTCATAGAATTCTGATCGATAAACTTAGAAACATCGGCTTACATGGTATTTTTTTGAAGTGGGTTGAAAGTTATTCAACAGGTAGGTATCAGTATGTCAAAATAAAGAATTATATTTCAAGGGAAATATTGGTGAGATCTGGGGTGCCACAGGGCAGTCACTTGGGGCCTCTGTTATTTAATATTTTCATGAATGATCTTAGGTATAAAATTGTGCATTCCGAAATTTTGCTTTTTGCTGATGACCTTAAGTTATTTAAATCCATACAATCAATAACGGATTGTGCAAGAAGATGTCAATGCTTTCAATGACTGGTGCAACTTAAATTTAATGGAAATTAATATTAATAAATGTAGTACCATTTACTTCTCTAGGAAAATTGGGAATGTATCATTCACATAATTATTCAATAAATGATAATGATTTAAATAACGTTCTCTCTGTTCGGGATCTTGGTGTACTATTAGATCATAAACTTGATTTCCACCTTCATTATGATCACATCATTAATAAGTCTATGAAAATGTTGGGATTTGTATTGCGAACTGCTAAGGACTTTAAGAACGTTTTGGCACTCAAGTGAATGTATTTTACATTAGTCAGGTCATTGATGGAATATTGTTCACCAGTCTGGTCACCATCCTACCAGATTCATGTAAACAACTTGGAGAAATTCCAGAATAAATTCATTAAGAACATGTCGTTTAAAATTGGAATGCCTGTATCAACTAATACATATCAAGAGATAAGAGACTGTCTCAGTCTAGACAAACTTTCAATTCGTAGATCTCAAGCTGATATAAAATTTCTCCATAACTTACTCTGTTATAATATAGACTGCCCGCAATTACTATCCCGCATTGGTTTCCATGTCCCTTATAGGTCCACAAGAAATAATACATACTTTTGCAGCTCCATTACATAGATATAATTATGGCAGGTTTGCTGCAATAAGCAGAATTTTATCCAGTGCAAACAGGTTGGATCTGGATTTTTTCAACATATCTGGGTACTCTCTTAGGCAATTCTTACGAGATATGATATCTTAGTATAGGATTGGGATTGCATTATTCCAAAATGGTATTTTAATATTGTTTTGTTATTATTAATTTTTGTTGTTTCTGTTCACAGAGTTCCTTGTCATAATTGTTTTTATTTATATTAAGTTTAAATTTTATTTTACACGTTTAACCTGTTTTGTCCTTGTTTTTATTAAATACTGAGTGTTACCCGTAAATAAATAAGTAAACCTGCAGATGCTTCCTCAGTGTACCAGCTCGGTAACTGTCTTCAAATTTCTCTTACCTAGCTGCAACAGTCTGGACGAGAGTTCCTTATCCACCTTATTCAGTAAGCTCTTAGTATGGAGGTGTCCTTGTGTCAGCCTCCATTTGAGTTGGTGTTCCTGAACTAGACTAGACTTCCTCTCTTAAGTAATCCTTTGTGATTCCACAAAACGGTTCCAGACCTGTGAAGGTTCCTTTAGAACCTTCTTTAGCTAGCTGGTCTTTCTTTTTTTTTTCGGGCCGAGATGGGAAACTCATGTTCGACTGGGTCCTCAAACAGTACCCAGACAGTGTTAGACTCATCCCCACGGAGATGCCTACCAACCGAACCCAACTCAAACTCGCCGTTACTCCCTCCTTGGAATCACTACCCTAGCATAAGTCAAGACGGGCGGCGGTCACTCACACACTCTCCATCATCTTCTTTCTTCTATCACTCCTACCTCTCTCATGCTATAGCGAGTCCTTCTCTTCCCCTAATCATGCTCTCCACTACGCCACTTATCTCCATCCATTCCTTCTCGCCCCTCAACATAATCTCCACCATATTTTCCCAATACATCGCCTCTCCCAGTTTATTTTCTAACTTCTTCAAAACTTCCTCATTCTTCCAACATCTAAACACATGTCCCACATCATCCTCCACTTCACATCTCTCGCACACTCCAGTTTCTCTTTCCGCAATCTTGTGGAGGTAACCTACTCTCGACCCATGCCCTGTGAGCAACTGCGTCAAAAAGTAGTTCACCTCTCCAAATTTCCGGTCCACCCAATTTCTCCTGCTCCCAATCGCTCCTTTTAGCGCGCCCTCATACGCATCCCATCTTCTCTCCATTTCCTCATCTATCCATTCCTGTACTACATCTCTGCTCGCACCCCTCCAGCACTTCTATCTGGCTCTAGCCATCAAGTCCAATGGATAGGACCGTGACAGCACTGCTGCTGCCAGTCCACCCACTTTCCTGTACGCCTGCACCACCCTCTCTGCACCCGCAGGAGTGGTCTAACCCTCGCATTCACCCCTGCTTTCTCATCCCACACTTCCGCGCCATACAGCATACTCTGCTCTACCGTCCTAACAATTATCCTCCTCTTCCATTCTCCTGGTCCTTTCACATTACCCATCAACCTTCCCAGCCACGCTGCCCTTACTTTTGCCTTCTGTGCAGCCTTCAACATATTTTTGTTTTGAAGGATAATTGGCTATCCAACCACACCCCCAGATACTTCACCGCTTCCTCCATTCGAATTTTCTTTCCCTTCACCATTACCCCCACCTCCCTTGCCTTGCTCCCCCCTTCACCAGTAGCCCACCGTCTTATCCTCAGCCACTTCCAGTCCACACCGCTCTATCTTCTCCACAATCTTCCTACACATCCTCTCCGCCTTTCTTTCTATCTCCACCTCTCCCTTTGCCGTACATACCAGACATACATCGTCCGCATACACCGTAATGTCACATCCCTCTTCACGTGCTATCCCACAAACTTCATCAAACACACACTTCCAAAGCGTTGGTCCCAGAACTGAGCCCTGGGGCACTCCAATCTCCGTCCCATACCTTCTCCCCCTAGTGTCCACTATCGCACGCCCTGTCAGGTAGTCCTCTACTAGATTAACTAGCCCCTCCCCTACTCCGAGCTTTGTCAACGCGCTCAACACCGCCTGTTTACTGACACTGTTGAACGCGTTCCCCACGTCGAAGAACACAAGCAGAGCCAATTTCTTATTCGTACCGTTGCCTAGCCCTTTGCACCAAGTCCACCACCCTGCCCAGCGCTGAGATGCATGACTTCCCTTCTACGAACCCATGTTGGTTTTCCCTAAAACCCCCATTCCTATCAACTTCCTCCTCAATCCTAACCTTTATTATCCCCTCCATCAATTTACCCAATCCACACAGCAGGCTGATAGGCCTGTAGTCCCCCGCCCGCTTCCCATCCCTACCCGTCTTCTTCACAAGGATCACCCTGGCTACCTTCCACTTTTCCGGGAACTCTTCCTCCCCCAGTATCCTGTTAAACAGTTCCAAAAAGTATTCCCCATTGTCATCCAACAGCCTCTTCACCATATCCCCTCTCATGCCATCTATCCCTGGGGCTTTCCTTACCTTAACATTTCTCCCCCCCTCCTCTACTTCCCACTTCTCTACCGACCTTATCCCTCTCATTTTCCCTATCTCCCTAGTACTCTGGGCTTCCCGAATTCTACCCTCCACACCTCCTTCTACCCCTATAGACAATTCCTCTATAATATCTTTCTCCCAATCTTCCTCTAGCACCACGTTCCTATTTCCACCCATTCTTTTCACCGCTATCTCATACCTAGCTGGTCTACAATTTCATTCCCTGCAATCCTCTCATGAACCGGCACCCATATTAGAGACACTTGTCTCTTGCCAGCATGTTAAGGGATCCTTTACAAACTTTTACCAGTTAAGACCTAGTTGGATTGCTGATCACTGATCACTGATCACTGTCAGTGAATATTTTAATATTTCGTCCTCTTCTGATGTTTTTATCAATGCAGGCTATAGCGGCAATCGTCTCTGCATGAAACACAGTTGTGTATCGACCAATGATAGCTCTTAGATTATATTATATTTGTTGACACGACAGTAAAATTTTCTGTCGATATTATTCCTTGTAAATGCTGACAATACAAACATAGATACGAATTTAAAATCGATTCTGTTTTCCACATCAAAGTGAAATGTGAGAGATAAGAGGTAAGACTCGTTTAAATTTATTAAGAAATTAGAAATTCCATGACATTTAGTTATGACCTATTCGACTTTTTATTGATTTTTTTTGTACTTTTCCTTTCTACCATAGTGTTCGTGTTTGAGATACATTACTTTAAATCAAACTTACGTGCCTAGTTCAAGAAACGCTTAAAAATTTCACGCAACAGCTAAAAACTGCGTCAATTATTGGTCAACTCTTATGGTAAATAGAAGAAGATTGATAAGTCAACATAATTGGTTCCATTCCCAACCACCTCAAAAGTTTTATATTTAGATATGTAGTAGAAATTGTAAGAAAAAAAAGGAAATTCAATATAGGCTCTTGGCTACAACGGTATCTAATGATAGTACTCAATAAACGACAAAAATATGGTATACAGAGAGATACTGGATTAAATAACCATATATAAATATCAGGAAACACGTTAGTTGTGGTTTGAGCTAGAAGCCTAAATTTACAGAGACCAATAGTACCTAATACAATAACTAGGTATATTCCTAGAATACATCAAATTTGAATCTGTACTTTAAGTACCTTTGAAAGTCAATTTTTGTCACCAATTTCTAGCGTACTTCTAGCAGATACACAAGCTTCAAATTCGGTACACAATTTAATCCATTGAATAAAATCCACTTTCTAGCATTACGAATGAGAATGATATTATAGACAATTGTGCAATGCGCACAATGTTCGTTGAGCTTGTAGTGTCCAGGTGTGGCAAAGTTTTATATTAAAGATGTTAAAGCCTTTTCAGAGTGAAAAAATATTTTTACCTGCATGGTGATGTTACTGGTAAAATAGAACCCATTGAAGTAGCATTGAAAGCACTCACCCTATAAACCTTTTTTCTACGACCACTATCGAAAGTCGTCTTTTGAGCCTTAAAAAGCAATAGCAAAGTTGATGTTTTCCACGAGCTGTCATAATTTGACATTATTGGCGCTCTTAATCAGATAGTAACTTTGGTGCACGCCTAATTTTATTTATAGATAAAAGAGAGCTAGGAGCTATTTTGATATAAACTGTAGAATAAAATATTTTTGTTGATTTTCTAATATGTTAAAGCATCCAACAGTATTTTCCGTAATAATTCAATCAGAAATAGGGAAATCTAAAAAATATCTGACATTAATGTAATAAGTGTTGCCTACGTACATAGGTACACGAAACTGCAATCTGGAAACTGCAATGAATTTTATTTTGGTGTGATCGTAGAAAAAATCTTGGGTGTATTTCAAGCAGAAAGTCATTTGGTGGTCTTGACAGATTGCCGCGCTCCTGTCTCGACTGCCAAAGTACTACTTTCTTCTCTTGATACACAAATAGCTATTTTGACCGCTCAATAAACTCAACATTTTGGTAAGCGACAAGTTCAAAGGAGATTCTCCGATAGATACAGCTTATATGGTGACATTTTTTTTCGTAAAAGATGGAAATTCGATGATGGGAGCTATGGTTCATAACCGAGAATTCAAAATTACGTGTTTCTTGTATATATCCATGTCAGGAAGAAGAGACAAGGTGTGAATTTTTGTATGATAGTATTAGGTTTTTAAAAGGTGGAAGCTTGAGAGTTATATGGCATTTACTTTTTCCTCAGGTTGAAAGATCTTAACTTATGTTGAGACACAGAGAGAAATGGCATCTTTGGAAAAAACTGAATCTCAGGAGAGAAACGATTTGGTAGCCTATTGGAGCGTTCCTTTATTGGATGGTGTTCATACAGTGGAATTTGAGCACGGGACAAAAAGTGGAAAAAGAGTTTTAAGAGTTGATGGAGTTGTAAGTTTTTTTTATCCAGAAATTGAGATTCCTAGCAAGTTTTTATTTGAAATTTGTTTGTTCACAAGAAGTTTATAGTAAATATTTCAGGAAATATTCAGAAAAGATTGGATGTTTAGGCTTGTGGGAGATGAAGAATTTTACATAGGAAAACAAGAAGCTAAATGCCTTTTGAAAGTCGATCCAATTCCAAATTTTTCATTTTCCTACAGTTTGTTAGTAGATGGAAAATCTCTACAAAAGTTCACGGAAAAACAATCCCAATCTATAAGAAGCTGGGCAGTCATAGCCGAAGGAAAACGTTACAGGATAGTTTTTGGTAAAAATATAATTTCGCATGAAATATAAAAATCAGTTTATTAGGAACTATAATAATTTAAAATAAATAAAATATCAAATCAATCAGTTATTAGAATTTTCCGTTTAAATTTAAGAAAACTCCAGCTTCTGGTTTTCCGGTACCAATAGGTCCTCCAAAATGTCTTCCGTATTGACCGGTAACATCAGCATTCCAATTTTTCCCGCCGGCAAAATTATATTTCCCACCAGCTGCAACATCAGTACCCCAACCAGGAGTTCTGTTTGCACCCACGAAAGCATTTGAACCAGTTGGATTGTGGGAATAATCTACACGTCCTCCAAAAGAGTCAGGTTTCAGTCCGTGGGATCCCCAAGCTTTGGACGCACCGTAAGATCCATCCAATTGATGATTTCCGTTACTAAAGATCGTACCTTTTTGTCCCAAGCTAAAACCGCCTTGATTAGCACCATATGTTAAATCTCTGAAACAAATAAATTCAATTAGAAAAACCAATTGTGTACCTTGGCAAAGCATGGTTTGATAAACACACTACATGAAAAGGATGGAAAGATTTCTCAACAAAACGAAAATATTGTTTTTAAATAAGTTTTATTTTATTTATTTTTTCTCTTATTTTTTGGGAATCAAACCACAATAATGTTTTTTTATTTCGACGTTTCGGTAGCGTTCCAGCTACCGTTGTCAAGATTAACTAGTAATAAAATAATTTGTGTTCCCTATCTGACACAACGAAAAAATATGTCAACTAGACAATCAATAATATTTTGAAGTTTAAGACTACAAAACTTTTTTGTCAAATTTTATTAAGGTCCATTCATAGTAGATCACACCTCTAGTAAAATGTGAATAAAATATTCTATTTGATGACATTCTCACGATATGATATTCTACTAGAAATGGAAACCAGTAAAGTGCACGTTCCAGGAACGGTTTTTATTGGTATAGCGCTTTTTTTCGCTTATTTTGGAAATGTTGTTAATAAAACGCGTTTGTTGTTACTTTTTTTGTGTATGATTATAATTGTTTACAAAATGTGTATAACTCAGTTTGGTGATTTTGTGTATTGAAGTGTGTATCGATTAACAACTATTCCAATGATAAATCATAAGAAAACCTGGATAAAAACTTATGATGCTATCCTGATAATTATCATTAGAACAAATGATTCTGGCCCTATCGTATAAAGATTTTACTACCCCTTTTTAACGCTTATAGCATGATTTGATTCAAAATTCAAATACTATTAGTGTGTGTTGGCTTACACTTGTTTCATACCCTGTAGTTGTTTTATTGATAAGAACATCTAAAAATGGCAAAAAATTGTTATTTTCAATTTCAAATTTTATAGATTTTTCCCTTCATTTAAATTTGTTAAGAAATCATTCAGAGATACTAAGTCATAAGGCCATATTACAAAAATGTCGTCTACATATCTCCACCAGACAATTGGTTTTAATTTTTGATTATTTACTAATTCGGCTTCAAAATGTTCCATGTAAATATTCGATAGAATTGGTGAGAGGCAAGAGCCCATGGCAAGACCAAAATTCTGGTCAAAAAAATCATTATTGAACTGAAAATATGTTTAGGTCGTAATGGTATGTTTTGTTTATGAATTTTTGTTAAACCATAAAAATGTGGTGGTTTACTGTATTTAGGTGTTAACATAGTTCTTTCACGATTAGCAAATTCGTTCTTGAATTTGAAAAGTGTCTTGTAAATTTTGTTTTCAATTGATTTGGTAGGATCATTTGGTCATTTATTAATAAATCCATTACCTTTGAATCATAATCAACTTTGTTTATAATTACAGTAGAATTGCCCTTATCAGCCGGTAAAATAATAATAGAATCATCTTCTTTGAGATTTTTAATTGATTTTTGTTCTGCTTTTGTAGTATTGTTTCCTGTTCAGGTAATTCACTACTTACTTGTTCTATTGAACTTATTATGTCTAATTTTGGTATTGATTTTGGAATCAAAACAAAATTTAATCCTTTTGAAAGAACTAATACGTCTGAAGAATTTAAAGTTTTGTTTGATAAATTAATGATTGTGTTCGGTACATTGTTTTGTCGAAATAAAAAATAAAAAAAACATTATTGTGGTTTGATTCCCAAAAAATAATTGAAAAAATAATAAGTAATGCCACAAGGAACTTACAGAAGATATTTTTATTTTATTTAGTTTCAACTATCTTAAATCCGACCCTGCAATTAGATGGGTTATTTATGGCTGTAGAAGCCACTGATATATTTTGAACCAGCCCATTAAAAAAAATGGAATCGTTTTAAAAGAAGTTAATCGCATATGAGTATAATAAAATGTTCTTTTTTAAAAATTAAAAAATACATACCTTCTTTCCCTATGTAAAGGGATTATGATAAACTCTTGTCCATCTTCGTTTTCGAAAGTTTCGATGGGATAAGCAACTGCGACTACCACTAGACAAGCAAAACTGAGAATAAACATATTCATTTTAAAAAAATAGAATACTTTGTAACGTTCACTTGTAGTTTGTTGACTGATACATCAGATTTGAATGCCCGCGAATTTATACTGGCTTGATACATTCTGCTAGTCGGGTATTTCACAGTTCTATTGGTTTTCTTGAAGCATCTGCGGGGTTTCTTTGACTCCATACCATATCGTTATCTCAGACTAGTAGTAAATATCTTAACATTGTATTTTTTTTAAGAAGGGAACTTGTAATTTACATGGAGATATGAAAATAAAAATAGGACTTTAAAAAAAGTACATTTGGAGAACAGAAAAAGTTAAAAAATATTAAAACAGTTATCTCTTGAACCACTCATTTAATTTTCGCGATTTTTCTTGTGAACTGTTGGTCGGTTTTTCTCAAACAAAATTAGTTTTAGAGGTAAATTTTTTTATTCGAATCCTATAGCACCATGTTATTCAAGCTGAAAATGTCTTTTCAACTCTTCCATGTCTTGGGCTTGTTTTCATGTTTCAAAATTCATACAAATTTGTAGTTTGTTATGCAATAGTCAATTCAGTTCATGTCCTGTATTGTGCTCTAGAAAGCAAAGCTATATAGATTAACAAATCACCAAAAATTCAGGTTAATTAAGTCAGAATGCTTCAAATTATCTCACATATATGTTATGAAGTATCATCAAATGTATGTCATGAAATGCTGGAGTGAAAATTTCTGATAATAATCATATAGTTCAAAATATTCATCTCCGAGTTCACTTGCAGAGATTGTTACAACTGAGCATCATTTTCCCTATCAAATGTTGAAGTTCTGCTAGGGCTCGGGGACGACCAAAGAAGTTGGGTGATATAGTTTGTCTCAAAATAGTTCGTGTTCGCTTTTGACGGCGACCATTTAGGACCTTCTTCAAATAATTTTACCTGAAATGAAACCCAACAACAGTCGAGTGACAAGTCAAGGGCGGGCCTTGTCATAGTCTATTTAATTTAATAGTATTTAATAATCTCTCATTTGGGAGGAAAAAGAAAATAAGTTTAGAGAAATGGTATTCACATATAAAATAAAAAACAAAGGATGTATTATAAAAATATAAATAAAAAGATAGATATTAGTAAATTTGATCCTTTCTTAAAATAATTTTAAATAGTCCGCCACTGGAGATCTCTTCTACAACAGCTATTGGCCATATGATTTATTGAAATTGGCCCATTAATTTTATTATTGCCGGCAAAAGCTAAGACTATACAGTGCTATTCAAAAGTCCCCTCCCCCCGTCGTATCTTTTGAACGGCTACACTTACATTAATAGAATTTTGAGGGTGGAAATAAAGTGTTGTAAACTTCTCTACGAATGGTAACAGGTGACGTTTATTTAATTTATCCGTCAAAATTAGTTTAAACCCGAAAAAATTAATATGGCTATGTAGCAAATGTCAATGCCTTTCAAACGAGATATCACTTGCCATAAGGTCCTAATTAAAATTATTGGCCAGAGTGGCACTGTGTCGTCATCTATTACTATTACGTCACCTGTTACCATTCGTAGAGAAGTTTACAACACTTTATTTTCACCCTCAAAATTTTATTAATGTAAGTGTAGCCGTTCAAAAGATACGAGGGGGGAGAGGAATAGCAGTGTATACTTTGAGACAAACTGTACTGTATTGGGTTAAAAATTAAAAGAGAGAGAGAGATTTTTATAATTGAAATATTCCTCAAAAATCTAAAGTTCGTTTAGGAATGGTATTTTTTCTTGTATTCAATAGAAATTGCAATATCGGAGCCGGCGCTGGCTGTAGAAGCATCCCCTTATTTTTTATACTGTTGGCTTAAAAACAATGAATCTTCCACTCTATTGCCACAAAAGAATTGACCTACATTTAACAAAAAAAAAACGAATTCAAGGAGTAACCGGGTTGGAAAATGTGCTGATTTTTTTTTTGATTGTCAGTGTAGAACCTTTTTGGATTCCCCTGGAATGGTATATTTAGAAAATAACTACACAAAACGTAGTCTAAGGACTTGTACTTTTAAATTTTTTTGATAGGTCTTATTTTAAAGTTAATAATTCAACTTAATCAGAATACATTTTATTGAAGAGAATCTAAAAATAGAATTTTTGTTTCTTATTGTTCAAATTACAACAAATCCCAGTCAGCTGCAGTACTGGTAATTTACATAAGATTCAGTGATACGGATTTTACACTCATTACAACATCACAAGTAAAAGTTATTTATGTTGACTGATAAGGAAGAAGCAGACTTATTAACTATTATATTTACTATGTTTAATTTTATATAAACGGTGAATTACATTTTCCAATAAGATCTCTATAAAAGTGATGTGAAACTAGCAAATATCATCAGTCAACATTCAGACGTTTTAAGTTCATATCTAATACAAAATGAAAAATTTTTTTTTCGCTATTTTTTGCTTGGCAGTTGCCAGTGCCTTTCCAATTGATACTATCGAAGACGAAGATGGTCAACAATACGTTTTGATTCCATTAGAAAGGAATAGAAGGTAATTTATTTATTTTGAATTTTTTATTTTACATGATGAGTAAGAAATGAAATTTAACATTCAAAATTTCTTACAGAGATTTAACATGGGGTGCAAATCAAGGGGGTTATAGCTTGGGACAAAAAGGTACGATCTACAGTAACGGCAATCATCAATTGGATGGATCTTATGGTGCGTCCAAGGCTTGGGGATCACATGGACTTAAACCTGACTCTTTTGGAGGACGTGTAGATTATACCCACAATCCAACTGGTTCAACTGCTTTCGTGGGTGCAAACAGAACTCCTGGTTGGGGTACTGATGTTGCCGCTGGTGGAAAATATAATATAGCCGGGGGAAAAAATTGGAATGCTGATGTTACCGGTCAATACGGAAGACATTTTGGAGGACCTATTGGTACTGGAAAACCAGAAGCCGGAGTATTCTTGAATGTTAATGGAAAATTCTAATTATGACTGTGATTTTTATTTATTTATTTTTTACAATAAAATTTTAATATTTTATACCCTTCTTTATTATTTGCTAATTATCTGAGTCCACTTATCAACATCAAAAAGATCCAGCGGAAAAACTTTCTGACAGGATATAACAATAAACCTTTTTGCACGATCGGTATTTTTTTCTTCAAATACTCACATTGTTACCATAGAAGTGGGTTGTAAATACGACCCTAGGGCCGTAAGTAGGCTACTTACGATCCTCCCGCCTTTTAAAAATGAAAGTTTCGGATTTTTGCAAAAAATTTATTCAAAATTGAAAAATAACGTAAAACCATTCAGCAAAATACTTCTTGATTATATGTTATTGCAAATCAAGGGAGCTTCACAAGGTATGGAACTACTTGTAGCGGAAGTCTCAGCTGACGTTGGAGCTCTAGCATTTCTTCAATATTTATCTGAACATCGTGATTATTGTTACCTATTATTTATTTGAAATAATATGGCAAGATAAATTGCAACGGCGACTCAATGTGGAGAGCACCTCAGGTGTGAGTAGTTTTACCGGTTCGCGGGTAATCCTCCTTTTTTTAAGTTATTGCAGTTATATTGAAGTTAATGAGATAATAGATGAAGTTAAGAAACCAAATGAATTTAATAAGTTAATAAATCAAGTTAAGGAATGTAATTAAAGTTAATCAAGAAAGGTAAGTGGGCGCCACCCTGAATAATATTAGTCGACTTGTTTTTCACCTCACAACTATCTATCAATAAACCTGGAAATGCTGGAAGGGAAGGAACATGAACAACGTTGTTAAGTTTACAAGTTGTATAATGATTTTAAAACTAATGTCACAGTGAATAAATGTTGTTTTACGTTGTTTGTTGTTTTACGTTGTTTTTACGTTGTTTTACTTTCCTTGGTTTCTTCGGACAGGTCCTAGGTATTTGAGGTTAATCCATGGAAATTTAGTTCATAGTACTTCATAGAAAGCGACTTCACATGGAAAGCTACTTCGTCAGAAATGTTACAAAGTGGCAGGTACAAAGTGCATTCACATTGAATGCACTAATAAAAATTTGAGGTACACCTCCCACAAGAAATTAAAATTTTAAACCTTATCGGTTCATGGTTCACAGGAGAAAGATAGCTTAATTTTACTACCGGCTATTAAATTGAACCATGCGATGAGCAATGGACATACGTTGCGTATCCCTTTTCTGTTCACATGCTCAGCTTCGAGAAAGAATTTACATATTAGTAGTGTGTTCTTAATTTCTCTCTCTATAGGAGAGAAGAATTGAAATATTTGGCCAATATCAGTGTATACTGATCCTCACCAACGGAGATTATCCGTCGCACATTAAATGTAAAAATTTGCCTTTCAGCGGTGATCGATGCTACAGGTTCTCGACGAGAATCACATGCTAGTAAGAAAAAAGGACTGGCTACTCGCCGTCCGGTAGATATTTAAATATTCCAATGAAGTTTGGATAGTGGCCAAATATAACGTTACATTATGTCGTAGAATTTGATTAGCAAATTGCACTTTATTTCGAATATACAGTCCACTTCTATGGTAATAAAGTTGGTAAATTGGACAAAAAATCAACTTACTACCCTGTCAAACACTTTTTTGGGTTTGTATTTACGTCATTTCTTCTTTTTGACTAGTAAATGATATTTACATCCTTTATAGTATAAATAATTACACCGTATCTCTACTATTTTCTATATTTTCATTCCCCTTTCAGAAAAGCAGGCAATGAATATTTACGTAAATGGTGAGCTAGTCGAAGCTGAAAGTAATTTTATTTCTAATGGTACCGAGATGAGTTTTCAAATGGGAACCACTACAGCTGTAATAAGAGCGGAAACTACACAAAAGAAAGAAGGCGTAGTTCATCAACTATACGTCGATGGTAAATGCATAGAAGAAGATATTATTTTTTAAAAGAACTTATGAAAACAGATAATTAGAAATTAAAAAATTGTGTCCTAGTATCATCTAACAATTTGTCTGTTAACTATAATAAAAAGAGAAATCATTGTTCAATATATATTAGTCGAGATACTCAGTAACAGATGTCAGGACTGTCGTATAAAAAGATTTTAAATAGTTTTCACATTATCTTTATTTCTAAACAAGTTTGGCATTAAAAAATCTTTATTTTAAATTACTTTATTGAAAAAACAAGTATTGTTATAAATCTTTTACATAGTAAAACAAATAAGCTTATAATTAATACATTTTAAAAACCTTTATATACAGGATGTCCCGTGAATAAGTACCGTAAATTAGAGGCATGATAGATCTTTTAAAAATATTTAAAATACCCAACTGAAATTTCTCTCTAACCTTCTCAGTTTGTGAGATACAGGCTGTTTAAAGGTGTAGAAGAAATACACATTTCATTTCTTCTCGGGGGATGAAACTACAAATTTAAAATTTTTTGTAGGTTATTGTCTCTTCAAAACACTCGACAGTATTAATTATGTTAAATTCTAATTAGTCAGTGGCGTGGTACCTACTAGGATTTCGTAAACTTTTATTGTACCATATTTTTGAAACACCCTGTATTGAGAGCTTTTCTGTGCACTTCTCCATTAAATTTTCTACATAAAAGGTACTTCTTGTGAAACTCGATGGAACACTCCATTTTCAATATTCTTAACTTTTTATTGCAGTAAGACACTTTGTTGTAATATTTTTAAACAATAAATTTGTACCTATATGTACTATATTATAGTAGTCGTAAATATATTTTTCAACACTTTATCTTCTCTTAAGCAATTATGAATTACAAACCCATAAGAAACGTTTTTGTTCGAATTATTGTGATTTTCAAGTAGGTCTTACTTCAATAAAAAGTAAAAAATCTTAAAAATGGAGTGTTCTATCGAGCTCAACAAAGAGTACCGTTTATGTAGGAAATTTAATAAAGAATTGCATACAAAAGTTTTTAGATCTAAATACAAGGTATTTCAAAAATATGGTAAAATAAAAATTTACCGAACCCCTACGCCACTGGCTAATTAGAATGTGACATAATTAATACTGTTGACGTGTTTTGAAGAGACTATTTCACTAGAGTAAGTTGATAACTGACAAAATTTGAAAGTTTTGAACTGGCAATTTTTTGTCTTGTCGCGGCAATTTTTTGACGTTTAATATATCAAATCTATGTGTATAAAATTCTATCATTCTGTGATAAAATTCAATATAAAATCTTTGTTAGTGGTTTCTAAGGAAACTAAGTTGTTTATTTATTTAACTGTCTAAAATATATTAAAACTGTTTCAAAAATTTGAATAATTATTATTAACATGAATAATACAAGATTTGGAAATAATTCAAAAAATGAAATAGAGAGTACAATTAAGCAAAGTATACGGCGAAATACAATAAAGACAAAAAAGTCTGCGTGGGAACAGTTTAGAATGTTTCTGGACGCACGTAATTATACGTTAGAAAAGGATACTTCTGAACAAGTTATAGCAAAAATTCTAGAAGATTATGGTTTTAACATGAAAAAAAAAGAGATGGAACTGATTATACTGAAGCTAGTGTGAAAATACTTTGGAATACGACTGCTCAAATGGTTCAGAAAAAATATTTTCTAGAATTTAACATCAAAATTGATCCATTTAAAGATATTACCTATAAATTTGCTAGATTGGCCAGGGATACAAAATTTAAAAAACTTCAGGCTGAACCTGAAACCAGAAAAAGAAGTTCTAACTCGTTTACCAAAGAAGAATTAATGGAAATGGTAGAAAGCTATTCTGAATATAATCCTGATGGGTTACAAAAAAAGTTTTTTCATTTATGTTCGTTCGAATTAGCATGGCGTGGAAATGAAGCTGCTAATTGTGATATTAATTACTTTGAAAAAGAATATGATAATAAAGGTAATTTTACTGACAGGGTAGAATATAATCCAATCTTTTCCAAAACGACACAAGGAGGATCAAAAGCTTTATCTGGCAGTAAGTGGCTGTTAAGGAATAATGCTAACAACAATTTGTGTCCCGTTCGTTTATTTTTAAAAATTATTGAAAAAAGAGAATGCAATCCTTATCTAACAACAACAAGATTATTTTTAACAGTACATCCAAATTGGGAGAAAGGAATATGGTACAAAAATTCACCATTGGGAATTAATACAATTTCAAAGTGGACGAAAATATCGGCAGAATCAATTGGTATAGACATAAAAAAAATAAAAATAACCAATCATTCACATAGAGCTTCTGCAATATCTGCATTAGCAAAAGAAGGAGTTGGTGAACAAGAAGTAGTTAAGCTTACAGGACATTCTTCTGCCCATTCTTTGAAACCATATTTACAATTAAATGAAGAACACCATTTCCAACTTATAGAGAACCTTCGAGAAAATGAAAATAAAGAGAAGGAATCCTCAGTTTCTAACTTAAATTCATCACAGGTTATTATGCAAAACAATCTCCAAAATAATGCTACAACGTACAATTATAATAATTGTACTTTTTACATGTTTAAGTAATTTTTTTTTCATAATGTTATTATTTTTTTGGCTTTGTATAATTGAAGTTTGCAATAAATAAAACGTTTAAACATATGATTTTTTAGTTTTTCTCTCGTGAAATAGTCATGTCGAATACCTTCAATTAAATATTTTGTAAGGTAAAATTTTTCTCTTGTCGTATTCAAGTTTGTTGCTTTTAGGTAATTTTGCTCATGACATTTAATCCAATAAAAATGTCATTCGCAAAATTGCCAAGCAACAAACTTTCATGACAATGGAAAAATTTTGCCGACAAAATTTTCACTCTCGTGGTATTATATATGACAATAACCTACAAAAAGATTTGAATTTGTAGGTACTTCCATTCCCCGAGAAGATACCTATAAAATAAAATGTGTATTTCTTCTGCTCCTTTTAACAGCCTGTATCTCACGAACTAATAGGGTTAGAGAAAAGTTGCATTTGGGTATTTTTGATATTTCTCAACGATCTATCATGCCTCTAATTTACGGTACTTATTTACGTGACACCCTGTATAAACCTAATTAAAATTGAAAATATATCTTTGAAAATAGTAAATATATTTTTATTTTTCAAACGTTAGATCGTTATATATGTGACCCTCAGATGCTTCTCCTTTTTCAAAAGCTTTCCTTTTAAAATATTGAAATTTCGAAGATCTTTTCACTTTACAAACGTTATACATTATGTAAATCAAAATTGATGTACATATAACCAGAATAGCTAACATAAAAACATTTGTTATAAATAAGATTCCACTGTTATTACTTTCATTTATAAAGGGCTGTTTACTG
>CAJUYG010003119.1:0-23947 GCA_910591675.1 Galerucella calmariensis
TATAATCATTCTATATTTAACGTTATGCACTGCACCACGATTTATGTACATTCCACAAGAATTTTGAGATTTCATGTGAAGATTTATAAAATTCAAATAGAATTGACAAAAAATGTACTTTCATTGCTACAGTCGAAAAAATACCACTAAGTATTTTCTTGTTTTTCTATTATTCACTAAATTACCGAATTTGGGAAAGTCGTAAATTAATATTCATTAAGATGAAAACTTGAATTGTCAAAATAATTTGGAGCCGACTTGAACATTACATCCAAATATAGAAAGCCAGCGTTTTTTTTAAACATAGATCTTAAGTTTTACATATGTTTGCGATCGAGCTAACTTCACAGGCGTTGAAAATATCACCAAAAAAGTTTGAAAGAAAAAATTTAGAGGAAGAGAACACCTTTTGAGTTTAGGTACTGGTATAAGCTAGATGTACACCTTTTATTCCTAACGAAAATTTGTTCCAGTGGTGAAATTGTACAATAACATAGTAGAAAAATCTCTTTTATTTTATATTATATTTTATGACATTAACGTAATCATCTTAAAACATTGACACAATAACTAACTATACAGTTGTTAGAACCAAACGTGAGCCCCGGAAAATATGCGAACTAAAATAAGGTCATCGCAAGCAGCCAATCAAGAGCCAATGTTAACGATTGTCTTATAGTAGTTGAATGTTATTCTACACTCAACCTCAAAATTATAATCAATGACATATTATGTTAATATTTGTTTCCGAAATATGACAACTGAACTGTCAAAAGTAACAAATAAAATTAACGTGGACATTAATTAAGAAATACGTTAATGAGGTCATAATTCCGTCTCATCCATTTCATTAATGCGAGATCAAGATGGACAATGTATTACGTAACGGCAAAGAATGGTTGAACAAACTATAATACACTGAAATAAATGTTTGTCTTTTAGGCCTTTTTCTCTTTCTTATTTCTAACTTCACTTGTCTCCATTCTATTACGCTCGATATTTCTTAACCACTGAGTCTACACATTGGGACGACACCTCTTTCCTGTTCCTACGTACGCCTTCTATTTAGTGGCACTGTTTGCTTTCAGAAATCACTGCAAACGCACAACGCACTACTACATCCCCTTTTTAGCATCACGACCTGGGGGACGAAAGGATCAGTAAAAAGTTTGTCTCTTGCTTATGGTCGTGAACAGGTAACAAATTCTTTAAGATTACACTATTTCCAAAAGTATCAATATTCAAGAAAGACTCATGAAGTGAGTACTTAATATGAGAAGGCATGATAAAAAAGTTGTCACAAAATGGCAAAAAGTTGAGGGACAAAAATTGGAAATATTGTGAGTAAGGAATCCGTTTTTGTCCTTAAAAATATCGGATATTGTGGTGGTGAAATATGATATGTGACAAATACATTTCATTTCGGCATGGAGTTCCGGACTATTTATCTAATATACACTAAGGAAACCACTTATGGAATGAAATTCTTTATGTCATTATTTCAGGAAATTATGAAAAATGCCGAGTAACATCTACTTTTGAATTGAGTTGTGCGTTATGTAAACATCAATGTAAATGTACAGGGTGATTCACGCAAGTATGCCATAGTCGGTGTTGGTTTTTTTTAATGAAACACCCTGTATATTTGCATATTTTTTAAATCCCCTAATGAACCTATTCCAACAAACTAAATAATGTATGGTCAATTATAAATTATACAGGGTGAAATTTTTATTTTTACAGTTATTAAACACATACATAAAATACCTGATGTATTTGATTTTAATACATTAAAATAAATGCTCAAACTGTTCTCCACCTAGTTGTTGGCAATAGCACGGTCTCCTATTATAGAACTCCTCCTTAACTTTGTTCAAAGTTTGAGGTGAAATATTCCGTATTTCTGTAGTTATCCTGTCTTTGAGGTCTACAGTGCTAGTTGGTTGTGTTGCATATACTTTGTTCTTGAGATAACCCAACAGAAAAAAATCTAACGGCGTGAGGTCTGGCGATCTAGCTGGCCACTCAATAGTACCTCTCCGTCCAATCCATTTATTGGGGAAGATTCCATCTAAATAAGCTCTTATCATTAAAGCATAATAGGGTGTTGCCCCGTCTTGCTGGAACCAAACATTTTCATTCGGTAGGCTAGGATCTATTGCGTTGGGATATAAGTTTGCCAACGCAGGAATAACTCCATTTCTAGGCATATTTAAATATCTTTCAGCTGTCAAGCTTTCATCTATAAATATAGGACCAATAATATTGTCGCCTATGACACCGGCTCAAACGTTCACCTTTTGAGGGTACTGAGTATGTGTCTCACGCATCCAATTAGGATTCTCTGCTGACCAATATCTACAGTTCTGTCGGTTCACCTCTCCATTCAATGTGAATGTTGATTCGTCAGAAAAAAGAATGGTACCAAGAGCTATCTCATTTCTGTTCAGCTTATTCATCAATCTTTCGCAGAAATCCATTCTACGATCTGGATCGTAGTTAAAAAGTTAATTTGTAGGGATGAAGTTTTTCTTTATGAAGACATCTTAAAGCAGTTGTATGACTAATATTATTTCCACGAGCAATTTGACGTGTACTTGAAGTTGGATTCTCTTCGACACTTAACACAATATCCACTTTCACATCATCTTCAACGGAGTGTGGTTTTCTTTCCAATGGTTTGACATCTCCAAGTTCTCTGAATTGTGCATGAATTTTAGACACAGTACTTTGTGAAATATTAGGCAATTCGGGATACCTGTGATTAAATAAGTTTGCCACTTCAACTTGACTTCTGCAGTTATCCCCGTACCCGATCATCATTAAAATCTGAATTCGGTGAGTCTCAGTTAAATATTTCATTGTTATGTCGACAAGGAAAAAGTGTTTATACTGAAAAAGTGTTTCCACTTTTTCAGTATAAACTGTCAACACAGCAACAACTGACAGAATAGAAAACAATCCACATTATTTACCGATTTAAAACAATCCACATTATTTACCAATTTTGTCTGATTATTGGCGTTTTTAGGCAATTTTTAGGTATTTATGATAAAATTCATGGGCGTAGCAGGTTTTGTTCAATATACAAATACGTCTAATAATTATTTAGTTCAGATTTTTGATAAATCCATATTTAGCTAATTTAAAAAAGTACCAATATTTCAAGTGTAATGAATTATTAATTTTAAAATTTCACTCTGTTCAATTTATAATTGACCATACAATATTTAGTTTGTTGGAATCCGTTAATTAAGAGGATTTCAAAAATATGCAAATATACAGGGTGTTTCATCAAAAAAAAAAAACACCGACTATGGCATACTTGCGTGAATCACCCTGTACATTTAAATTTATGTTAACATAACGCACAAATCAATTTAAAAATTGACGTGTCTCGGCATTTTCCATAATTTTCTAAAATAATGACATAAAGAATTTTATTCCATAAGTGGTTTCCACACTGTATAATTACGTCTGGTAACCAATAACACCCCGTCAATTTACAATTTTGAACAGTTTTAATCTATTATGTTCTTACTTTGAATTTTTCCTATTCAATATAATATGTAATGTTAACAATTTGACTACTGTCAGTCATAAGAATTAAGGTTGTGTGGTATTGGATTTGCAGTGGCGACGCCGCGGTGGGAAAACATACTTCCTAGATATCCACACGATATCGGGGATCACTTTTTTCCATTCTCCAGATCACTTCATCTAGCATCCATAATTTAATCTTCCAAAGTCATAAATATGACAACTGAAAAACTTGAAAAACTTCCTCCAACATCAACCGATGTAATGGGAGCACATTAATATTTTCAAATGATGTTTAATTCTAATGTAGGTTTAATCACCTACATAGTTCTAGCCCACAGAAACTTTCAAAATATTTCTCAAAATTTGGATGACTTCCTCACAATTTGATTCAAATTGGCTAATTAAAGCTTCTAGTTCCGTTAATGGAACACAAGGTTTTACTAAACTTTTGATATTAAACTAACCTCTATTGATGAATTTTAAAAAATATTTTTTGAGTTTGAAAGGGATGTAGATGAAAAGGCACCAACATTGTCAATAACATATTTAATGGCGTTGTAATTGTCAGCAATAGATATTGCTGCATTCAACCAGGTACCCCAACGAGTTATAACAGGTTGTGGAGGTGAGGCAAGATTTGGGAAATTTTCTTCGTAAAATTGAACACGTTCCGGATCTTTCAAAAATACATTTTTCACATTGTTAATCAGGTCATTCACCTAAGGAAACTGCTCTCTCGACACTCTGCCACTCTATTAATGCCATAAGCTAGACAGATTACATGTTGCAGATTAAAATAATTATCTTCAAATTTTGTCCAGCTTCAATTAAGTATATAAGGTACTGCATCAGATGAAAATAAAATGAACTTCTGTGTCGGAACAATTTGGGGTGAGGAATAGTATATTAAAGTATAAAGATAAGATATTAAGGTCTTAAAAACACGCGCGATTTTTCGAAATAGAGCAAGTGTTATAAAGACCAGTTATCCACGAATACTTAACGCTATTTTTTTCATTGGTTCACTTTGAAATCACAAATACTGGTATCTATTACTAATACAACAAGAAATGGAAATAAGAACTAATAATGTAAAATGGTTGAATTGCGTTGTCATGGAAATGGGGAAAACATAAACTAATTTGCATTTTGATGGAAGTTCAAACTTATTGAGTTCTGAGGATGCTTACAGTATCAATTTAAATCTCATTTCCTCCGATTTGAAAAATCGAAATGTTAGTATCTCAATCAATACCAATTGAAATTGCTAAATATTGTTCGGACGAAGGTTTTGACGTTACAAAGTACTCCTGCCAGATCAATAATGAAAACATTGTCATTTAGAATTCATTTCTCGAGTTGTTGAGGTTGCCATGGTAACTTTAAACAAAGCGCGTGTTTTGAAAATCGATTTAAACACGCGGCTTTAAACAGGCGTGCTTTAAATAGGTAAAATGGTTCACCAATAAAAAAATAGTATATTAAAGTATAAGTGGATATTAAGGTCTTCAAAATACGCGCGATTTTTCGAGCACGACGTCGAAGCTGGAGTGCTCGAAATAGAGCAAGTGTTTTAACGAGCAGTTATCCACGAATACTTTACACTATTTTTTTATTGGTGCACTTTGAAATTATAAATACTGGTATAAATATAAATAAATAAATAAATACAACAACAAAAAATGGGAATTATAGATGGAAATGAGAGCTAAATGTCAAATGGTTGAATTCGTGATGTATATGATGTATACCTTACGTTGTCATGGAAATAAGAAAAACATAAACTAATTTGTATTTTGATGGAAGTTCAACCCACTCAACCTCATTGAGTTCTGTGAATGTCAATAGTATTAATTCAATTACCATTTCCCAAGATTTAAAAAATCGAAATATCAATATTTCAAACAATACCAACGGCACTTTCCATTTTAGTTTATAAATTTGACATTGTTGAATATTGTTCGAATAAAAGTTTTGTCGTTACAAACTACTCCTGTCAGATCAATAATTAAAAAATTGTCATTTAGACATGATTTAGACCATAGATTTAGACTTCGTTTCTCGAGCTGTTGATGTTGCCACGGTAAGTTTAAAAAACGCGCGTGTTTTAAAGTTCGATTCAAACGCGCCGAGGCGTGCTTTAAATCGGTAAAATGGTTCACCAATAAAAAAAATTGTTAAATGAATCTTTGACAAATCGTACAATTGTTAAATTATTAGCTTTTTCAAGTTTTTTTGAAGAAATTTTGGGGTAGTAAAAAAAACGGATCTAATAAATTCCATAATGGAAACTTTTTGTTCAATAGGATTTTAAAATAATTAGCAATAAATTCAAAAGATGATCAAGTCCTGAAAAAAATGAAGAAAAAACAAAAATTGCACGTTGCATTTTTTTCGTGCTTCAATGATTAGATGAAAAGACGATCCCCATTTCCCGGACTGTACCTAAATGAAATTTGTGAAGTTGTGTAAACTGAAACACATACTATATCTAACAATTGATATCATTTATGTTCAGTCCATCTTATTTCAATTTTATTCGACTCAACCAGCTGCTGATTTCTTCACAACTATATCGAATTGTTATGAAAAAATTCAGTCCCGACAGTATCTAGGCTATTTTTTTTATGTAGTTATATCGACTAGTTTTTTCAATTGAAATTAAGAAGCGATTGCTTCGATTCTAGTACATTTTTTTTTTCATCTAATAAGCTGAAGACGTCCTAGAAAAAAGTTCGTTCTTTATTGTAGCTGTTTAAAATATGACCTGGTTCGTGATGTATTTATTGCTACGGCTATCAGCAATGAACTGTAATTCAACGTAAACCTTTCACAAAAACTAATAGATTGTATGAATTCCTGAGTAAATAGTAAAGAAATGCAGAGCGTGGCTAAATTATGGAACAAATTCATTGATCTACAACAATAATTTAGACATAATATCAATTTAGATTATTCTTCGAGGGGCAATTATTTATGAATCAAATACAACAATAGGTATATTATTCCGAAAATGGAAAAAAATCATAATATTTCTTTATATACTCACAACCTGAGAGCATGCATCAAATTATTGAGACTCAATAAAATAAAAGGATATTTGCAAGTATCTATGTCTGTTCCGACTACCTAAAGACAACAAATACAAAACAAAAATCTGACTTGACCATATCAAACGCAATTATAACTTTCCACCAACACCCAGAGTGAAGACACAGTCGTCTCCACTGTATATCCACGTCGTCACCTCCTTTCGCCACAAGTCAGTCTTGAGGTATCACATGACTTGCAGTAAATCCTGTCAAGGCTGAGATAGTTGCTTTCACCAAGAACAGAGGTATAAGACCTGAGGGACTACATCTTGGTGGAGTACCACTACCAGTGGTTAAACAGATGAAGCATCTAGGAGTGATCCTTGATAAATCACTGACATGGAAGGCTCATCTTGATAGTTGCCTAAGCAAGGTGACAAACACGTATTGGGCCTGTAGGAGAGCCGTTGGTCCGAGGTGGGGACTGACCCCCAAAACGATCATATGGTTATATAAAGTGATCATGCTGCCTATGCTCACATATGCGGCTCTGGTCTGGTGGCTGAGGGTAACCTTGGTCACGGCTAGATCGCACCTGACACGCCTCCAAAGGGTGGTCAGCAGGAATGCTCTGCGGGGTCCTAGACAATCCAAACTTCTACTGAAGGGATGGGCTGATGGACACGCTGGGGCAGCTATTGAACTACCAAGGAGTAGGTTGAGGAAGATAGCAGGACTCCTAACAGGGCACTGCTGTGTGAGGAAGCACCTCTACAACCTAGGAGTAGAGGAAAGTTTCCATGGGCTTTATTACGCAGGCGAATCTTCGGAGTCCCTGTCATGGCCCCTGGAGACACAAGCAGGCATCCACTGAAAAAGGTTTTGGCCTTTATTGAAGGGCTCGGCTTCATGGATGTCTGGGTAGCAGGAATGGCTAGGTCAAGGCTCGCCTGCACATTCAGTAGTAGTAGCAGTATCACGTGTACGTTATCGTTTGGCTTATTAGACGTGGTGTTGATTTTTCGCGATTATTCCTGAGATAGTCATTCAAATTAGATGGCGTGAAAGGGTAAAAGTATGTGCATGAAATGCTTAAAGCCTCTATGCTTCTACTTTACCGCATTACAACTGCCAATTTTTCAATGTATTGAAATGGATACAGTATTGTTATCCTTAATAAATAGACGTATGTCATCGCGGACTTTTCTAAAGATGCACAACTCAACCATACAATATTTTGTTATAACTCACATAGCTTATGCAGCGTTTTAGTTGAAAGCTCCCAGGAGTCTTATTTCTTTCCGACACCTTTAACAAATATCGTTATATGTTGGCAAATTTATTGAAAAAACTCAACAAATTAAATACTAAAACCTTTCTCGAGAACCACTCTAATCATTGGTGAGAATAGCATGAAATGCGGTGCAGTAGTTTTTGGGTTTATCGCGAAAAGACAGACAGACAGGCGCTGAGGAGAATCGTTGTGATGAAAACCAAGGGTCCATTTTTAATTTTAAATGCCAATTTTTCTATAATGTGCGAGATTGATAACGTCACTAGTCTTGACACAATGACGTAATGTATTCAGCAGTATTATACTTGACTAACGAATGTTTATACATTGAAAAAATCTGGATGCGTAAGATCCGGAGATCTTGGGGGCCACCCTATTCGTCTACCTCCCAGGAAAACACTGGTTTAAAATCCACCGAATATCACGAAATTTATTTGTAACCACAACCACCGATATTTAAATTTTTTTATAGTGTTTTATCGCCTAACTTTATCACTTATACTTAAATTGCAGCAAAGGATGGAGAATAAAGCCAATAAAATTCCCCAGTGACCTTTCAACAACATTCATTTCATTATAGTGTAGGAGAGTTAGATGTCAAGGTTGAAAAAATTATATACAAGCATTTTTTAATGAAAATGTACGATGAATATCTTCCTAAACAACATAGTAAAAGTCCTGTCAAATAGGACTATGGCAAGTTGTGAAAATCGGTCGCCATTTTGTTTTTGTCATTTAATTGCAAATATCTCAAAAACTACGGGGTTTATGAAGTAAAGTCAAAAGATAATTTTTATATAAAATTCAAAACTACACTTGATGTGATATATCAAAAAGATGTATTTCAAGTTCAACAATAAATTATTCATATTAAAAAATCATTCTCTTTCTCAGGTATGATGCAGGAATTGTAGCAATCAATTCCTAAGCACTGACCACACTTAGAGGAACATCTTAACCCTAGTTTTTTGCAGGAGCATGATTTGCCACATGACCCTTCCTTGCAGTTACAGAAAACTATTTTTAATATATCAGAAGGAGCAATTTCTTTTGTTGCGGATGTGGGAACCAGATGACCATCTCTATTATATATCGTTACCAACCATAGGCTAATGGATCCAATTTGCATCCCATCCACTCTTGAACCTAAAAAGTGCATAAAACTTTATTATTTCAGCTGAGTAATAATAATTAGAGAATATACCTGATAATAGACTCTCAAAACATGTTGTACAGCAGCGTCTTTGGTTGGAGCAAGCGCTGTCAAATTAAAATTTCCAGACAGACCTTGACGAGATGTTATTCGATTATATAAAGTATACCTTAACGTGTCAATTTCTTCTTTGCTCTACCTATATAACTTTGTAGTGTATTGTACACCTGCTTTTTTAACTGGTTCTCATACGAATTTTGTTGATAAAATATTTGAAGGCTGTCGCATAAAGGAATGTCATTCTTCATAAACTGTAAACAGAGTTTTTTGCTTTTTTGGATATGAACGAGGTTTTTTCACAACCTGATATAGCATGAAGGAACAAAATATGTATTGTTTAATATGCCCTAGTTTTTCTTGGAGTTCTGATATTTTCGTGACTTTATCAGCTTTGGCAGCTTTTCCTGGCAGGAGCAAAAACATTTTATCATGTTCTGAATGATGAATCAACAGAACTGCAATATCTGTGTCCTCAGATACAACTACGATTGGTCTACCAGAAATTGAAAGTTCTACTACAGTTCTAACGATTAAATAGTCTGCGTCACTTTCAGCCTGTTTTACCTTCAAGACTGCTTTTTCATATCTAGACTTTAAAAGCTCTATCAGTTTCTGTTTCTTATTATTATTTCGTAAAAATTCTTCCTGAGGCGTAACAATTGTATTTCCCAACTTTACTGATATTTCCAAAGCATTTTGTGATCTGACCTGTTGCAAAGCATCCTTTTTTGAAAAATGATCTGAATTATATCCATCAAAAACAATTACACAGTCCTGACCATAAACATGTTTAGCGTAATTAACATATTGGTCGCAAATTTGGTTAAACGTGGCAGGCTTCTGCCATAAAACTTTATGTAAAAGAAAACCCCCATCAATTACATATATTGCATTTTGCTCAGTGGTAGTTAGAGCATCGAATTCTTTCAAGAGAAGGCTTTCTGTTCCTTTTCTCAACACATCATCCTTAAACAGTGACAGCGGATATGGAGATAATTCGAACCTAAAACAGTCTTTTATTTCTTCTGGAGTTTTGTTAGAGCAAATAATTCTATTGAATAATGGCATAGGAGACACGTTAACGTAATAACGTAATAATTGTTGAAAATATTTTTGGTGCATTTGAATATATTTGGAAGAGGGGTGTCAAAACTATGTTAATCGATGTATTTTTTTATTTACAAAAAATACTATCTCTTGAAACTTATCCGAAAACTTGATACTTTTCGAGATACAGAAATTAACTTGAAAAAAACAAAATGACGACCATTTTTTTGCAGCTTGCCATCACCAGAATCTATGAGACTTTTAGTATGTCATTTAGGACCATATTTTAAGTACTTTCCCGTTGAAAAACATTTGTATATAATTTTTTCAGAACTTTGGACAAAATTCCGACAACTTCATTACACTATTATATTGTGACGCGAACATAGTAAAAGTGAATCAAGAGATCCGAGGAAAAATGTTGCAAGACCAGAAAAAATTGTATGTAACAGGAATAAAGAGACAAATGAAAGGTTTTTGTTCTTCCTTTTTTTGCTCTAAATGAATTATGTCGACCACGGTAAATTGAAAAGCCGAAGGAATTGCATTTTTTGTCTAATCTAGGGCTCTTAACGACCACCGGAGCGTCGGACGGAAAAATCGAGAAATTTCTCGTTAAATGCGAAACGTTTTTCTTTTCATCAACTGAATTTCAAAAAATTAGTTTAATTTTTTCCGTTTGTTGATGGATGTCTTTATAGCAATTCCCTAGTATATTTTGACATTTGACATAAGGAATCTCTCTGAAATGAATTGAATTATCTGTGGAAATATTCTTGAAAAGGTGGAAACTTCGATTTTTTTTAAATTAAATCTTGGTTCAAATTAGTGATGAGCAAAAAATCGATCTCTTCTACATATTCTATCTCAAAACACAATTCCACCACTACCAATCAATACAAAACTTCTAAGGTATGTTTCACACCGAAAATACTGTCTTTTCATTGTTATCCATAGTTTGCGCTTGATTTTATTTGATGAAATTGACTCACTTCTTTCAAGGAATATACAAAACATAACAAAAATTGTGATATTCAGTCATCTTCAAGACAAAAATCCTTTTTCCAACCAATATTGAATATTTTGAACGTTCGCTCATTAATCACCCCAATAAACAATAATCTGACAGTTTTATAATACAAGGTGGCGATCACGGAGCAGAGCGATCATCAGGAACCCCGACAACGTTTTAAAATAACACAGATATCCGTAGATTTTTCATCAGTTGGAGACAGTTTTTTTCGGTACTTTTGACCTCGACACTTCCACCCTCTAGCGGGAGTAACCAGCAATATTTAAATGACATTATAGGTCTAGTAACGTATCATTTTGAATCCCTTCCAATCTTCATAACGGTGTTTATGTTACGGTGAATGTACACTCTTGGGAAATGTACATTTTCACCGTAAAATGTGTACATTTCCAAACAAGTTAGGTAGATGTGAACTGAATATAATGTATATATACATTTCCCGGCAAATGTGTACTCGTGCCTTCACGTTCTAGTAAATGTAGGTATACCCTCACCTTCACGTTTTAAGAAAAGATGGGATACAAATAAATTAAAAATGTTGCAGTAAAAAATATGTACAGTAAATATATTTCTTCCTTTTATAGTTTGTTAAGCTTGATTTCGAACAAGAAATGTTGATCGCACTGCTTTAGTGATGAATGCATTGTAATGCACACTAGGTTATTCAAGAAGGGAAAGGGAATATATTCATTGGATTAGCCGTTTCCCTTCTTGAATCACTTGATATGCGTGTTACAAAGTATTATATATCTTACAAAAATGTGCATATCAAGTTAATCAAGAAGGGGAAGGATAATTCAAATGATCATATTCCCTTCCCCTTCTTGAATAACTTTTTACAAAGTAATGGATATCTTAAGTGGAATGGTAAATCCAATGATAACATCCCCTTTCCCTTCTTTAATATATTAAAGTTCATAACAAAGTATTTATTTAAAAAACTGTTACAAATTTAGAATTTCTTTTCCTACAGTAATTGATTTGGATATTAATGATGGAAATTTTACAGGCTAATTATTGTTTTTTGGTGATATTTCCTATGAAATTGCAAAAATTTTCAAAAAATACAATATTTCAGTAGCATTAAAGACTGACTTGTCGTTGAAGCATATTTTTGTGAAGAATAAAGATAAAGTTCTCATGTTACAGAAATCAGGTGTTTATAAATTGTCTTGCTATGATTGTGATGCAGTATACATAGGACAATGTGGTCGTAGACTAGAACATCGTATAGTTGAGCATAAGAATTGTATTAAAAAATATTCTAACCATGATTTTAATAATTCTTCTCCTGCTTTTGCTAATCACATTTTAAACGACCTTCATTCTCCTGATAATTTTGAAGTTGAACTTCTTCATACTTATAATAAAGGTATTAGAATGAATTTGCTTAAGAGTTTAGAGATTCATAGAGCTTGTTTAGATTGTGGTGTAACTTGTTTGAATAAACAGATTTCTTCTGCAGAGAACTATATTTTCTTACATTCACCCAAATATATAGTTACTTCTGATTGGTAACAATTATTCACAATTTTTGTATAATGATTGTCATATGATTTGGACTATGATTTGGTTTAAATTTAATTTCATGTGTGTAGTTGTAGTACTGACTTAGGTTAGATTATCATTATTTGTTCTTCTTCTTCTTTTTGTAAGTGAAACATTGACAATTTAATATTTAGATGCTGGTTTGCCGATTTCATCAGAACAATAATATTTTATTATTAGTGTTTTGGTATTAGTGATATCTGTCATTGTTTGGTATCCATTTTAATTTTATATATCCGTTTCCATTCAACATCGTACATGTGCTTTAGTGACATTGAGTTATGACTAACTTTTTTAAAATTTTCTAATTTTCAATAAATGGATATTTTACTAGTTAAAATCCATTATGATCTATCTCATTCTCATTTTGGTAATGAGTTCAATAATTTCAGTGGCTAATAGAGGTATGTTAGTCCCTTTCAAGATTTTAGTACCCCATTTTCATACTTCGGTACTAATTCTCTTCAATATCTATCCATTTGGATATTTAAAATGTAAATTCAAATTGATATCCTTCAATGTCTCCAATTTTGCAATTTTACAATTTTCTCAATAATCCTTCGTGTTTTCTAAATAATTTTAATTTTCTTTCTGAACCACTTTTACTTGTCTAATCTATAATATGGATTGACGGCAAATTAATTATCTTCCTGTTGTTAATTTTTCATAAAGTATTATTATTTATATATTAATATCACTTTAGACTTGAAATAATTTGTAGTTGATATTTTTTTAATGCCAAAAAAATATTTTTTCATTTTATTTCAATAATATTGATGTATTTTGTCTCAACTTTTAACATTATCTCATGAGATCTTTTTTGATAAGTATAACATTTCTATTGTAGCCTGATGATGGTAATTTTATACCGAAACTAGTTGCTGAACAATGTGTCCTTTTGGTGGACAATATTAAAATTGTGGAGTTTTATTGATCCTTCTTGTTTGGAAGTGTTAGATATCTTTCAAGGTGAGGGGGAATGTAATGATTATATTTCCTTTTCCTTTTTCTCACATTTACTCGCATTTATCAAAACGACATGGTCATTGTGCATTGTACATTTCCCTCCATTGAAATTGTAAATGTTAGTTGAATGCACATTACCCAGACGAGGAGGCAAATGTGCACATTTACCAGAAATTCTGTAGGTACATTTGCCGCAATATCTGTTTTACCGTAACATATTCATTTTAAAATTCGGTCTAATACTTTTCATTAAATCACATTTTCAAGTTAAGCTTATGTTCTTGTTCAGTTTTTAGTTGAACGGTCACTGTTTTTGAAAAATATTTTCCAAAACTTATAAAGCGTCAAAATAATTATAATTATTGTGGGATATCTATTTCTTATATGAGTTTCTAGAATTGGAATTTTCATTATTTTTGTCAATATAGTGGAAATTACACAGTGGTTCTTGAGTACGCCAATGGTTTAAATGTTGATTTTCTTACTTTGCTTTGTTTTGTAAAAGACAAGAAATGTATCCGACTCGTATTATATCGAAGCGAAGTTTCATTTAATTGAGTTTTTCAAAATAAAATACCGTGGTTTATTTCATTTCGAATAGGGTAGATATAATTTCGCTTTATTTCATGAACAATAAAAGTGTGCAATCGTGAGTACTCACTTAACTTAACTAATTAAAAATATCAACATAAACAGGTTAGTAGAAAGTCGCTGATTGTTGTCTTATAAGTAGATTAGATTATACTGATTGATCTAAAATAAGTTATCTGGTCAATCCATTTCCTTGAGTAAAAAAGAATTTTAAGATATTTTTATTTTCGAAATCCTAGAATGTTTTGGACTGGAATGAAGATAATGAAAATAAAAAATACCATACCATACCATATCCAGTTATTTTCTACCATAAAGTATTCTGCACTTTTTTTCAGAGTTATACAGGGTGGGGCACTATGAACGAACTATTCTCTGGCGTCTTGATGGCAAATAAAATTAGAAAAAACAAGAAGTAGAATTAAGTACATTACTAAGAACTATAATTTGAAAATATTTTGGAATATACAGGGTGCTCCAAAAAAGCGTGCCGTATCAAAGTTAGGTTCCTTTAAATGTAACACCCTGTATTTTATCACATTTTTAAATTGTACTATTAAAAATAATGTAAGCTCATGAACATTTCCCTATACCTATCCAGTTCAGTTTCCAGGATAAATCGATTTTACATAATTTGTAGACCCTCCGAAAAAATACAATAACTTCAAAATAAAAACGAATAACCACATTTGCTTCACACCATCTCACTAGGAGCTTTTAACATACCGTTTCCAATATTTACTGGTATGCTATCATATACAGGGTGTTTTTAATATGACAGTATAACACTAACCATTTAATACATAAATTTCTGGCTTAATTTAAATGGAACACCCTGTATCTGTTGGGTTTGTTAAACGTGGGTATTTATTACCTTTCAGATGGTATCAGGGTTGCCTATATCTAACTCTGATAGTTCTCGAGAAATTTAAATTTTTTTTTTAATATTTAATTATTTACTAACATCTAGTTACCTATGACATGATTCTCCGATAGAAAGTTTTTAAAAATTTAAAATTTGTTATTTTAACAGTTAGTGCTTTGTTGTATGATTTGTTATTAATAAACTGAAGGTCTCTTAAATCATAATTTTATTAAGGGTAAGCACACTATTTTTGGGCATACAGATACAATAAGCTTTAAAATTATAAGAAAATAACTAGGTACAAAAAATTCAAACAAGGTGTTCAAAGTGACGCCCATCTTGTTGGATACAAATTTGAACCTTTAAAAAAAAATTTATTGTTCACTTTCTTTAACATTTCTGGTGTTACTGTTTGAAACGCTCTCCTTATCCTATCCTTCATGTTCTCAGGAGTGGTTGGCTCTGTATTGTAGACAATACTTTTTATTTAACCCCAAAGAAAATAGCCTAATGGCGTCCGTCAAGCATGGGAACCTTGGCGGCCAAAGATAAGGAGCCCCTCGCCCAATCCATTTTTGTGGAAAAATATTTACGAAATTTTCTTCCAGTTAGCGTTAAGTTTTTTCACTAATCTTATGGCAAAGTTAATGATTGAGTACCCTTAATAAAATTCTGATTTAAGAGACCTTTAATTTATCAATAATAAATCATACAACAAAGCACTTGCTGTCAAAATAACAAATTTTAAATTTTTAAAAGCTTTGCATCGGAGTATCATGTCATAGGTAACTAGATGTCACCAAATAATTGAATATTAAAAAACAAATTTAAAATTTTTCGAGAACTATCAGAGTTAGATATAGGCAACCCTGATACCAACTGAAAGGTAACAAATACCCACGTTTAACAGACCCAACAGATACAGGGTGTTCCATTCATGTATTAAATGGTTAGTGTTATACTGTCATATTAAAAACACTCTGTATATGATAGCATACTAGTAAATATTGGAAACGGTATGTTAAGAGCTTCCAGTGAGATGGTGTGAAGCAAATGTGGTTATTCGTTTTTATTTGGAAGTTATTGTATTTTTTCGGAGGGTCTACAAATTATGTAAAATGTATTTATCCTGGAAACTGAACTAGATAGGTATAGGGTAATGTTAATGAACTTACATTATTTTTAATAGTACAATTAAAAAATGTGATAAAATACAGGGTGTTCCATTTAAAGGAACCTAAATTTTATAGGGCACCCTGTATATTCCAAAATATTTTTAAATTATAGTCCTAAGTAATCTACTTAGCTCTACGTCTCATTTTTTCTAATTATATTTGCCGTTAAGACGCCAGAGAATAGTTCGTTCATAGTGCCCCACCCTGTATAGTTTGTCTGTAAAAAAATTCGATAAGCCATAAACCATTTTGCATTAGAAGCAAGCGGTAAAATTCATGCTTTAAATTTTAAATTATTACTTTACACTCGCATGAATTTATGCTGAAAGATTTGAAAAAAAAATTATCGATATAGGTTATTTTTAATTATATTGCTGAGACCTATACATATATTTATGATCTGTAGATTCCAGAAAGTTTCAAAATCATCACAAGAACCATAGCTCATAACGAGACAAAATAATTAAATTGTTCGTGAATTAGGTCGCCTATGCAGGGTGGTCCGTAAGTAATTATAGATAGAAGTACAGTACAATCTCCACTCCAAAATATTGCGATTCAAACCAATTGATAAAATGTTAATATTAAGTTTATACTTATTTCAATGTATTTTGTAGAGGGCACCACATAGGCCACGTTTGCGGCATAAATGTACGCAAAACTGTTTTGCCTTTCACATTATCGCTACTTTTGTAAAAAATATTTGAAGCCACATCATTACAACAAATGGAAGGTATACCTGTTAGTATCACCAAATCTCAACGGTTTTAGAGATAATCACATTTTAGTGATTAACTACATGATTATCATTCGATGAAATTACGTTCGAAAAATGTAGTGTGTACGGTACCTAATTATTTTTTTAAGTATCAAGATGAGCAGTATTAGGGTATAGTAGCAGTTAACATGAAAAATATGTATGGTTTTTTTTCAATATTCAAAAATAATAATTATCGTACACACAACTACATTTTTCGAACGTAATTTCATTGAATAATATTCATTTAAATCGCAATATTTTGAAGTGAAGATTGTACTGTACTTCTATGTACAATTACTTAAGGACCACCCTGTATAACAATCTCCCGAAATAAAAAATTTTCTCCGAATTATAATCATCTTAAAACTTATAATCTTAACGTCCAATTTTCGATTCTAATTTATATACACGGTGTTTTCAAATGACACTTACAACGGTTTCACGTAGATATCTCGTGAAATTGGACATAATGATATAATAATTGAGGGGTCCAGCCTAGTTACTTCTCGAAATACGGGGTGTTGAAGTTATTAAGTGTTAAATGTAAAAGGGCATATATGTTAATGGAAAAACAGTGGTGCACATTTGGAAAAATATGTCACTTCTCCCCTCCCAGTTTTCGCGTCACTGGCTTTTCAAGGTTTTCTCATTTTATTTTGTATTCCTCAATGGAATGGTTTCCTCGTGAAAAATGCATAACCTTTGTGCATAACCCTTACATATTTAAAAATATGTAGTTATCATTTTGAATAATACGAACAAGAAACAACAAATTCAACAAAAATTATTTTAGGAAAGTTATAGGAGAATTGAGGCTCATGAATTTTCACCCAGCAATCATTAGTTGTTTTGGATATGAAATTGGCCACTTATTCACTATTATAATAAGTTCAGATAGACTCTAAATTTGCTTAACGCTGAATTAGAAAAAAATATAAAATATACTATTGCTAAAGTGTGATGCCTGGTGTCCAATTTATTTTGGTTATTTCTCGAATTGAATAGGTGAAGATAAATGAAGTGAATTAGAAATACACAGTAGGTAGGACTATTTTCTAAATTTAAATATAGAACTTACCCCTAATCAAAGTCAATTTATGCTAGGACAACTTCAATCCACTTCCTATTAGATATTGAGAGATTATTTGAGCGTTTCCGAGTATATATTATAAGGAAACCAAGTTCTAAGATATTGTTCTCAGAGAAAAATATCATTACAATATCTTAGTTCAAATATTTCAAATATTTCAAAACATTGAAGTGGCGGGTGTTACCCCGTTCCATTTTATGTTTATCAATTTTATATGGAAGACAAAAGAGATCGGAACTTTCCTATTTTCTATTTTGTAATATTGAACTTATCATATTCTTCAATCTTACAGATTTCATATGCAGGAATGATGCAGAAATCTAAAAGTATAAATACGCTATATTCAATATTGGTAGCGAAAGTTTAGGTCCTGAAACTTTTCCGCTTTGTACTTAAAATATTCCCAACGTATTCAGTGAAGTTCCTGAATATTGGCAGGATAAAGTTTTTTATTCTTTATTATTGTAGAAGTTCCGCCAGTATACTTTTGATATGAAAATAAAAACAGTTACCTACGTGAGCTAGAACCAGTATTCGCTAGCAAAAATGTTATCAAATTCATAAAAAAAGTTTTATCGTATTATGGGATATCAACTTTGTTAAGCTAAACACTTAATCAATGAGGTTACTTGCCCAAGTTCTATGGATTGGCAGATATCGGCGGCTATGCTTATAGACTATGAGCCCATGGGGAAAAAAGTGTCGCGATTTGAAACAGCAGCGAACCTATTCAGAACGATAGTTTATCATGCCACCATCAGTTCCAGTACTATGCCGTACATTTTTTCTTGTGCAGAAAAGCACAGTGGAAAACTGAACATTTTACTTTTCACCTCATAAAAATGTGATATGAAACTGTACGGTGTTTGTTACATTTGATAGTAGAATCATAGGAGATCGGTCCAGACTCTATGACGCTCAAAAATAATCGTTCGGAAAATCTAGGAAAATTTTTGAAAACTCTTATTTTCTACCCTTTGAAAAGGTGATTTGAAACTGTACGGCATTTGATTCTGTAGATTATCCAACATAAATAAATATTTAACAGTGGTGCTGTACAAAAAAAGTTGTGTGAAAAGCCGTGGGAAATTTTTTATTTTCCGAGATTTTCCCACTCAAAAAATATCATCTGAAAATTTACGGCATTTGTTTTACTTTCGTAACATTTCGTAACACGTCAATGTATTTTGTGTCTTGAGTTTTCAAAAATTTTCCTAGAATTTCCTCACGATTATTTTCGAACGGCATGGAGTCTCAACCGATCTCCTATGGTTCTGCTATCAAATTTAACAAAAGGATTACAGATTCATATCACGATTTCAGGAGGTGAAAAATGAAATCTCCAGTTTTCCACTGCGCTTTTCTGTACAAGAGAAAATGTACGCCATAGTGCTGGAACTGATGGTGGCATGATAAACCATCGTTCTAAATGGGTTTGCTGCTGTTTCAAATCGCGACACTTTTTTCCCCATGTTCTCATAGTCTATTAGCAAATCAATTTATTCTCTTATTTTCTGGAAATCAAACCACAATAATGTTTTTTTATTTTTTTATTTCGACGTTTCGGTAGCGTTCCATCTACCTTTGTCAAGATTAACTAATAATAAAATAATTTTTGGTCCCTATCTGACACAACGAAAAAAATATTGTGGTTTGATTCCCAAAATATAAGAGAAAAAATAATAACTAATTCCACAAGGAACTTACAGAATATATTTAGCAAATCAATATTAACGAACTGTCAAAATTAGTAAGCGTCAATCACTTTATCAAATGACATATCGAGGGTCACACGGCAGTACCTCATGAGTAACAAATCATGTATTGTACTTTAAAGTGTTTTAAAGTAATGTCCAAGTACTTAGAATCGATATTTTAGAATATGATTTTGTTAAAAGATTCTCGTTATAATCAATGTAGTGCGAGATAGGTGGCGACACACGTTTAGAAGCGAAATAATTAAATAACCGAGTATCATAAAAAATGTTACTGCCGTGTAGCCCTCGATATATGCATGCTATGGATTTAGAATAGATACAAATCCTTTTACAAGGCTTTGGCGACAAGGGAGGAACGTATGAAGAAGTTACACGCATATTTGATGAATTAAGTTCTCAACACATTATAAACTGGTCAACAGTTTTTGAAACTGTCAAGAAGTATAGACAAAAAATGTTATAAACTGTCCTAAGTCTGGCAGGGCGAAAACTGCTACAGATGATAGAACAAAACTAAATGTGCTGGAAATTTCTCAACAAATACTGTGTTTTGAAAAATACCTAACTTTAATGCAAAGCAAAGATCAATTTCCATATATACATAATCATGAAACGTTTTTAAGCCCTTTATTGAATACTATAGAGCATTAGTACGTTCATGACAGATTTTTCAAACTGTAACTTGAATATTCTTCTATGTACAACGTCTCAATTCAAACCGAAACATTCAAAAAATTAGATTAGATTAGATTAGATTGGATCAGATTATAATTGGATGGCTCTTTGTCCTATCCCACTGCGACCTTTGCAGATCTATTGTGGTCCTCCCAATAGTCAGAGATCGATATCTAGCTTTTTTCTTTTCATAAGACTCATTAGTCTGGATACCGTCTCCCTTGCGTAGCTCTCTACCCTCAGTTTTTTTTTCTCCAAGTGAGTGGAACCGCACCCTTGCTGTGCCTTCGCACTCACATAGTATGTGGTTTGCGGATTCATCTCCTTCCTGGCAGAACCTGCATAGGCTGTCATCTGCTAGACCAAGGTATTTAGCAATTCCGTTGCTCCCTGCTTGGCTAATTCATCGGCCTTTTCATTGCCTGTTATTCCTTCGTGACCTGTTACCCAGGCTAGGGTCACTTCATTTTTACTACCCAGTCTGTTGATGTTAAGCGATATGAGCGTATCGCCTTTAGTGCCATTACCTTTGCCTGAAAGACAGTAGCATGTTTTTCTAGTCTTAAAAAGATCGTGACCTCCTCTTGCACCCCATATATTCCGGCTCCGACTCTAGAGTCTATTTTAGAGTGTACCACTTAGGATTCACTGTTATAGGAGGCCCAGCTTCCCAGTCCTTTCTCTCTGGAATGGAAACTGTCTATTTGTTTCCAAAACCATATTGTGAAGCAATCTAATCCATTGGCATTTCCAGTATTGGATCATCCAGAAGATACGATAAGATAAGATAAATATATATTGGTCTTATGTGATTTCATTTTAACTACGACCTTTGCAGATATATTGTGCTATAATACACTTCCTTATTACTAGACTTCAAATGGCAAGCATCAGGTCCTTCATATACTGGGAGGGTGGTTGTGGTTTCTCGTCCCCTATCCTTGTAAACCTCAACCTAGTCAGGCTTTTACAGTAGCACAGTATATGAACCTACTGAAGTTTCCTCATCTTCTTGGCAAAACTTGCATATAGTTGTGTCTGTCAATCAATCCTATGTTATTCATGTGTTTGTTAAGTCTACAATGCCCAACCAGGATCATGAAATGTACGTACGTTCATTGCAGATATCGACCATATTTTCTCACCCCTCGCCGATGCCGAGTAGCCCCAGAAGGTTTGCTGAACTTCAAGTGTATTCTGCTACTTATTGCTTCAATTCAAACCAAAATAACAGAAGCAGTCAAAAGACGCTGTTGTATGATCCTACAAGTTCTCTACGGGTTTACACAATAGCCCTACTAGTTTTATCCACACCAAGCTAAAACAAAATTCCCAATCTCAATTCACAATTGAACAAAGAAAGATTAGAGGAAATGTTATAGAATTGAAAGTAAGAGTGGAGGTCTTTAGTTGATTCATGCACTCACTCATTCACACCTCCATCAAACCACATATAATAGAGTGATAACAAAAGGTACCAAAAACGCTCAAGGAATATCTGGGATACTCTCTTCACACCAAGGGTTTGTTTTGAAGATGTCCTTCAAAATTAGGATGTGAATATTTTCCTGTGAATATGTCACTATATTTCTCATTATCAATACGAGTCAATGGGCACCATATACCAGATGTCCCAAGAGATCGTTTACAGGCAATATCTCGGTTATAAATAAAAAAAACTGCATTGGATGGCAAGTATCCTCCTAATGGCTTATTAAAAATTGTTTTACATTTCACAGCCCTGTGGTAGCGACCCCTCAGTTTTCATCTTTAAATGGCACCCCCTGTGAATTGTGTGTGTGTGTGTGGTGGAGAATGGCCTCAGACATAGTCTATCAGCCACAGTAAATTGAAAGTTAGTAAAAAATTGAAATATCAAAGCGTATGTCTAAATAGACAATTTAGACTTATGAAATTCACTAAATCATCAAGTACATACTTATCCATGTTTGCCAAAAGAGTGGTTATATTTGGGGGAAGAGGAAAATTGAAATCGATCAGAGAATAATTGTAAAGTTCGTTTGCTGCTATTTTGTTTTCAATGCATTCAAAGAAAATATGGTACAAGTCTCCCACTAATACATTGTTACAGGAGCAAGCTGGAGAATTCACAATACCTATTTTAAAAAGATGATTCGGGAAACGACCATGATTCATTCTTAAACGAGATATGATGAAGATATATTGTTTTCTATAATCAAAATTAGAAATATGAGGAATCTTAGTTGGTAAAGTAGGATGAAAAAGGAAATATTGACTATTAGATGTTTTAGCGAAGTCGGAGTAAGATTGCTCCCAATTGGTTCTAATATGTTTCTTGTAATCATTTAAAAGGTCTGAGAAAACAAAAAGTTTAGTATAAGTGTTCATTTTGGAGGCTCTCTTGGCTTCCAAGTCAACGTACTCATTTCCTTCTGAACCACAGTGACCTTTAACCCAAATAAATACAATATTTTTTTTTTCGAAGTTTTTAATTCGCTTAATAGTTTTTTTTATTTCTAAAATTGTATGTTTCCTGTAGTACTTCTATGGCCAGTAATACTGACTTGGAGTCACACTGCTAGACGGGACCTGCACAACCACAACAACGTTTTGAAGCTTGCAAGGATTCTGCAGGAAATAATTTCGAACACTCGCTGTCATTTTTTGGTCGTTTTTTAAATTGCATCAGAAGTATTTAAGTTGAAATTGATACTCCATGGATTATTGATGCTTTTGTTATAATTAATACAAATAAATACCAAGTTTGTGCTATCGTTGTATTCCAAATAGAACGAGACGCGATTTTAATGACAATATACAGGGTGCGCCATTTCAAAATAAAAAGTGAGGGGTAGCTACCACAGGGATGTCGAATGTCAAATTTTTTCATGAGTCATTGGAAAGGTGCTTTAAGGCCATTCAATCTAGTTATTTTATTTATCAATTATCTTGTCAAATAAGCGAGATATTGCCTGTATTCGATAACTTGGGACACCCGGTATTGTGATAAATAAATTTACGATAAACCAAACACTGATGTAACATAAGTTATAACTCCCATGATAGCATTTAGAAGTGTGAGAATATTTTTATTTGCTCTGGAATTATACAATTGATGGTTTCTGACAAATGACGTTTGTTGAATAGATAGATATTGTTATGACACACATCCTCAAGAATGAAAATCTTTATACTCTGCAATAAAAACTCACTCGAGCGGCAAAGTAATCCAAGGGAAGCTATAATCCTTAAAATCATATCAAACTAATCCATCTCTTCCCTCAGGATATCCATTTGGCACCGACCCCCATGTAAAACGCAATAAACTGGAAACTCATGGTTTCACATTTTATGGTCGAAACTATTTCACTGACCATCAACTTTTGATATTTCTCGTTGTCTTCCGAAAAAAAAA
>CAJUYG010003120.1:480-18691 GCA_910591675.1 Galerucella calmariensis
ATAAACAAAATATTGCGTTACCATAGCAACGAACAATAACTCATTTAGAATTGTCAGTGTGAAGTTGGAAGTCTAAAAAGTAAACCAGAGTTACGCAATCAATTGAAAGAAAAAAGATGCCAACAGAAATTGTGAGAAACGAAAAATTGGAGTATCGAGCCATCATCAAGTACCTGTATTTAGAAGGGTTAAGAGGTAAGCAGATTTACGAAGATATATGGTTAATACCCTTGATGATCGATGTCCTTCGTCCTCTCCAAGACCTAAGAAGTTTCGTGTCCAAAAATCTGCTGGAAAAGTTGTTGCTTCAGTTTTTTGGGATTGTCATGGATTGTGATGATTGATTTTTTGGATAAGGGTAGAACAATAACCGGAGATTACTATTCGACATTAATGACCACTCTACGGGAAAAATTAAAGAGAAAAGACGCGGAAAGCTATCCAAAGGTGTTTTGTTTTTGCCCTGCACACAAATCTTATGTTGCCATGCAAAAAATTCGTGATTTAGGGTTTGAATTACTAGAACACCCCCTTTTATTCAGCAGATTTGGTTCCGTCCGACTATCATCTCTTTCCTCAACTGAAAAAAAGTTTAAAAGGTCGTAAATTTTCTTCCAACGAGGAGGTAATAAAAGCTATGTCTGGTTTGCAGAGCAAAAGAAGAAACATTTTTTTTTGAAAGGTCTAGAGACGTTGCAGGTTCTCCGTGATAAATGTATCCAATAAAGAGGAGAATATGTTGAGTAATAAAATATTTTGACATTGAAATTATGTTTGGTTCTATAGTAGGCTAAGAATTTCTCAATATACATATGTATATAACGTTTCCATAACAACCCATATTTTGTTTATACAAGCGCCTTTCGGTCTATTTCCATCTCTTGGTCATATTATACAAACAAATAATTTCATAAATTTGCTGCGTAGCTCGTAGGCAGATGTAATTTTGTTTAATAATTGACAAATGGGTGAAACTTTTACCAGCAAAAAAATCGGTTTATTACTATGTCGTTTATTAGTTTAAAGACGTTTCAAGTGACTACTTGATATTTATATTTACCATTTCAGAGTTCTTGTATAAATTAATATAGTAGCGAGGAGCTGTTTTATTTTTTTTGAACTAAAAAGGTAAGGATTTGTTTTGAGTGATTTAAAATTATCAATTCCTATATATGTGTTCAACTTTTTTATAATATTAGTACAAAAAAGTGGTTAGATAATGATGTTGATTGTTATCCATACAATGCATGGAAACATTAAAAGGGCATTGCTCCAAGGAAATTATCTATTGTTAGGCAGTGGTTATATAAAATATGCATTCCCTGGAAAGGGTAGATTTTAAGCAAACATCAATATAGTTTCGTTGGTTTCGTTTAGAAAGTTAAAAGGTGATGAAGGAAGCGCGTTATAAAGGTTATAATTTATCTACGATAATACAATAATGTTGCAGGTAAATATTTTTCAATTGTTGAATCTATTTTACAACACGTGTTATAGTGAATGAACCTGTTTGTAACGCTTTATAATTTGGGGTGAATAACAAAAGGAAACCACGTTTCGCTGAAGTATAACAAGGTTTTTGTTTGTATTTTTATTAAGTGACTCACTCGCTTATCGTCAATTTCGTTCTGTATCCTGTATCAATTTCCTTTTTCCTCAATTGTGGATTGTTTTCATAAAGATGTGATAAAATTGCCCATATCATTTTAGCTTCTTGAAATACATTCAGTGTAGTGTAAAATATACTGTAGCAAACTATATTTTGAGGTTAAAAATATTCAATAATTTTCACAATGTTTTTATTATAAAAAAGTTTGGAATTCTTGAGGTAAACCGTTTAATATTAATAAGGAAAGATGAGATTGTCCATAGAGATGTGCACCTGTCAGTGTGGTCAAAGGTGTTATAAAATACCAGTGCTTAAAAGAATATGAAGAAATTATGTGCAAAAGTTAAATTATTGACTTTTTAGCACCAAAACTATTAATTTCAAATATTATTTAACGCTTTTTATATACACTGTGTTATTTATAAGATATACTATGTAGGAATTCCTCTACAAAACTTTCAAACTTTTCAACCGGGTAGAAGATAGCCAGAAGCAAGGGAAATTTAAAAGTAAAACGTGAAGTACCTATCGCGGTTCGATTCGCTGCTGTGGTGTTTTCAGTTTTCGAAAGTGTTATGAACATGGTGTACTTACTACTTTTTAAACATAACTATCCATTTTTTTGATTAAACCAGAACGAATTTAAGAAAATTAAAAGTGCATTTGAACTTATTTTTCAACGAGCTTTCCAAATCTCTTATTATTTTTTATGAAACGCTATTTGGTGAAAAAGTTAGCTTGCGTTTGACAGTTTTTTACAGGAATACCTCTTCTTATAAGTAACACAGTGTATGTTTTGATCTACACTGTGGGCCGAAATGAAGCAGTACATTTTTTAATTGAAAATATTTTTTTGTTTTTTGGGCGATATTTATTTTCTTTTTGCAGGGTTAATAACCTAACATGTCCTAAACATGATTGTAAATTTGGAAGCAAAAATAATGTACAGGGTCGGACTTATAAAAAAAATTATATAACAGTGCATTTGAACTCGTTGCAAATGAAAACTGTCTTAGCTAAAATTGTACTAATATGCTTTTTCGGTAGATAAACTAATAAACTCTTTTTGCAGCTTGGTCAGCACATTAATTACCAACGATACCAATATGACTCGGTATCCATAGAAATATCACTTTTTTCCCGACTGATTCCAAGTGAAATAAAATATTATGAATATTTCTAATGAGCGGGTCAGAATTAAAGTTATTTTCCACAGCTTGGAGTGAGTTAAGTGAATCAGAACATATGATATTATCAACATGACGTATAGTTCTGCAGTGAACACTGAAGCTGCTCCTGGTAATGTCCAAGTTCGTGTTATACCGTCGGTGTAAAAATCAATCATTTTTAGAGCCGTCAGTGTAAATTATTTTTCTATTTGGATATGAATTTATGATAGATAAATATTCTTGTTTGATTTGATTGGTTGGATGGTGATGTTTATTATATTTCAAACTACAAAGTGGATTTTTGGTTTACTCATAAGCCATATTCTTGAAGAGAGTAGAGTTCGGGACAGGATGTATTCAATTTTTGTACCATTTCTTTGAATCTAATTCTTACTGGTCTTGTTATTGTTTTCCGCTTTTCAAACACTTCATTTTCTTGGTTAATCATAGTTTTATAAATTGGGTGTTTGGACTGTTAGGTGGCCACATTCATACTATTTTTCTCTAAGTTTTAAAGTTACTAAACTGTTTTCATAAATGTGTTATTTATTAAAATGTTATTTGATAAAAAAAAATGGTATTTCGCGAATCCGGTAATTTCCGAAAATTTCCTTTTCACTGAAGTGTTCTGGATAGTTTATCTACCGAAAAAAGCATATTAGTACAATTTTAGCTAAGACAGTTTTCATTTGCAACGAGCTCAAATGCACTGTTATATAATTTTTTTATAAGTCCGACCCTGTACATTATTTTTGCTTCCAAAGTTACAGTCATGTTGAGGACATGTTAGGTTATTAGCCCTGCAAAAAGAAAATAAATCGCCCGGAAAACAAAAAAAATATTTTCAATTAAAAAATGTACTCCTTTATTTCGGCCCACAGTATAGAAATAAACAGTAATTTCTCTTTCTTTCTCTTATCCTTATGCCTTCTCAGGCGTCGGATTGGAGTTCTTCCTGAACCCATGTTTTCCATTCTTTTCTGTCCCTGGCTAATGCCTTCATCTCTCTTAATGACTTTCCTTAGTTCTTTCCAATTTCTCCAATCTGATCTATCCATTTCCTCCTGGGTCTTCCTCTTTGTCTTTTTCTTGATATTCCCATTTCCATTACATTTCTCGCTATTCTATCTTGCTTCATTCTTACTAGGTGGCCAAACCAGTTCAATTGTTTCTTTTTGATATTTGTATTATTGGGTCTTGATTAGTTATGCTTCTGATTTCTTCGTTCCTTACTTTGTCCCATTTCGTTTTTCCTGCTATTCTCCTTAATTATTTCATTTCCATTGCATTTATTTTTGTTTCATGCTTTTTCTGCAGTACCCGCAGTTCTCACTGGCATAAGTTATAGTTGGTACTGTAATTTTGTTGTATATTTCCATCTTTGTATTTATATCAATGTATTTATGGCTTAGTAATGTTCGATTTAAGGAATAATATAATCTTGTTGATTTATTTGCTCTGTTATTAAGTTCTGCGTCTATTTTTCCATCTTCTGTTAAAATACTTCCTAGGTAGTTATAGGTTGTTACTCTTTCTAATGTTTTGTGATTATATTTCAATTCCTCGTAATTATTCCCCTGTTTTTCATTTACTATCATTACTTTGGTTTTCTCTGTATTTATTGTCATTTTCATCTTTTCTATTTCTCTTGCCAGTAAGTTAATTAGTTTCTGCATTTTATTTCTCGATTTTTATATGAGTACTATATCGTCTGCCTATAGTAGGTTACTTAGTCTGACCGGTACCTTGTTCCCACGATATAAACACACCGAAGATAGGATGTTGCGCATGAGTGGGCGGTCCCTAATAAGACGCGTGACGTCACTCAAGACCTTTTTTGTATTTCTGAGATAGCAGTTTTGTATGTTTTTCTCAATTTACGCGTTTATTTAATTAGTTACAAAAAAACTGTAGATTTGAATTATGTTCCAAATGAGCTGTTTTATACCCTGATGACATAAAAGTTTTAAAATTTGTAATACTTATCACTCAAAACTCTTTTTTAACATTGTGAAATTTCTCTTCGAAGTACTAAAACGCGATTTTCATGAAAACGGTGCAAGATAGAGAAAACTAATTGAGGAACTAATTTGTAGAGCACAAAATTTACTACAACACTAGTCTAGGAGGGGAATGCGAGATTGAATAAAAACGCGAAAACACTTTATAAAAAGAGGACTTTTATTTATGCAGTTTTTACACAGGCTTTACACGCGCTTTATTAACAACATTTCCGAAATAAGCAAAAAAGCGCTATCCCAATAAAACCGTTCATGGAACGTGCACTTTACTGGATCCCATTCCTAGTAGACTATCAAATTGTTACAATGTCATAAAATGGAATATTTTACAATTTACCAGAGATATGATCTACTGTGAATGAACCTTGAATTTGACAACAAAGTTCAAAATATTATTGATTGTGTAGTTGTCAAATTTTTTCGTTGTGTCTGATAGGGACCAAAAATTGTTTAAAAATCTAATTCATCTTGTCAACGGTAGCTGGAACGCTACCGAAACGTCGAAATAGAAAATACAAAAACATAATATTGTGTTTTAATTCCCAACAAATAAGAAAAAGAATGAGTGAGTTGTTAATTATTAAATATTAATAAAATGTAGAATACGTGATATGTGGGAAATGAAATTTGATCTTGAAATCCGGTATTCACTATTTTGAAACTATGTATTTAAATGAAGAAATATGCCGGTGTAAAAACTGCATGAATAAAAGTCCTCTTTTTATAAAGTGTTTTCGCGTTTTTATTCAATCTCGCATTCCCCTCCTAGACTAGTGTTGTAGTAAATTTTGTGCTCTACAATTTAGTTCCTTTATCAGTTTACTCTATCTTGCACCGTTTTCATGAAAATCGCGTTTTAATACTTCGAAGAGAAATTTCACAGTGTTAAAAAAGAGTTTTGAGTGATAAGTATTACAAATATCAAAACTTTCATGTCATCAGGGTATAAAACAGCTCATTTGGAACATAATTCAAATCTACAGTTTTTTTTGTAACTAATTAAATAAATGCGTAAATTGAGAAAAACATACAAAACTGCTATCTCAACAATATAAAAAAGGTCTTGAGTGACGTCATGCGCACGACGGACGGAAAATGGAACACGGGAGCATCCGGCCCTGCATGTTCCTGTACCCTATTATCGTGTCCAGATTTCCTCCTTGTCTTTTCATTTCCTTCACTATTTTGTTCATAATAATAACAAACAAAAGTGGGCTTAAGCTATCACCTTGTTTTATACCTTTTTTCATTGAAAACTCTTCCGATCTTCGACCTCCTATCTGCTCTCTTAATTTGAAAGTCTCGTATGTGCTTTTAATTATACTAATTAGGGCTTTCGGTACTTCTAGGTCTTCCAATACCTCCCAAATTTTTTCTCTTTCTACTGTATCAAAAGCTGACTTCAAGTCTATAAATGCTAAATACATATTTTTTCTCCCGCTTTAATTGTATTATCAATTAGTCTTCTTAAAATGTATATATTATCATTTGCTTGCCTTCCTGGTCTGAAAGCTGCTTGTTCCTCTTCTAATTTTGCTTCTATATGACTTCTTAATCGGATCTCTATTATTCTCGTATATATTTTAAAGCTGGTTTGGGCTAAACATATTTGTCCATAATTATTGCACAGTGTTTGATCCCCTTTTTTATGTATTGGCAATATAATATTATTTTCCCATTATTTGGGGATTTTTTGAGTGTCCCATAAACAGTAATTGACCCATATTAATTTTGATAATTTTTTAATCTCGAACGTTAGTTATCAAAACTGTTGACAGCAATAACTTTTTTACGCGGAAAATTTTGACAAATTGAGGTTACTTTTCATGTTAAAAAATGATATATTGAATTTTAAGTGTTTTTAATTACTATTAAAAATTTTTGTGTTCATTGATAGAAATGGGCGGTGGACTGAGCAGTGATAAAGTGCAGCCTGGCGAAGTAAGTTTTTATTTAATTTTAACATATAGTCTCATCCCCAAAGTACGAGTCATCTCGAAAAAACTATTCTTGATAAAAATTGGAGTTCCAATAACTATTTAATAAACTAAGCACTAATATTTAAAAATTACTGCTAATATACAAGGGGTATCGAAAAACTTGATAATTGTACCAAAATTGTTGAAAATTACCATATAAAGTTTTTCATTTTCATTTCGGACTTTTCAAATATCTCAATTTTCTTCCATTTTCAGGTAAATAAATTTAAAAACTTCAACAAATCCGATTCGGAAGATAGTGAAAGTTTTAAAATAAAAAATAGATCATCGACAGATGTTTGCTTTTTAATAATATTCGTAATTTTTTTAACAGCATTGGTAAGTGTAACTCCTTCAACTAAATATAGGAGGGTAGAAGAGTAAGTTAGTGTGAAAATAAAAGAAAGTTTTTTTTAAATAAATTGAAAGAAGTGAGCTTTTATTGGTAAAAGATTTCTGATGCGTGTGAGGGGTGCAGGGGAACTAAGAGTTTTATGAATTTTTAGATTTGCTTTCTAAGCTATTGCATATATAACGGTGACCTCTATAGAGTAGTGAATGGATATGATAATTGCGGAAACATTTGCGGAAGAGATAACAAAAATCTTAAAGATCGAAATGATGGCAAAAATTATCCCCAGTGCTTTGGAACTAACAAAGTTAATGAACCGTATGTCTCTTCCTTTTTATTTTTCGACATCTTTATTTCTATATTGAATTTTAGGTATCATATTGTTTTACGAGAGCAGTCATCCAAGGATGTGAATAGAATTTGTATTTCAGACTGCAACCAATATCCGGGATAGTAAGTATCCAAATATAACCGGCAATTTTTTTAATTTATTAATATTTAAAATAGAAAAGTTGCACCATCTAGTGATTATCATTTGAAGACCGGCAATTATCTTTTCCAGCGGAAAATTCTTCAACAGATGTATGCCAAATAAAAGCGAAGCTGTCGTGAACAAGGTATTTTCCAGGACTGGACTTAAAAATTTTTTTACGGTAAGTGTACAGTAATATAATATCCACTAGTATACAGCACGACGTAACTTGATAGAAATAGAAAAGAAATTTCTTTCTATCCACAAATGCTCTCTCTATGACTTTTTCGTGCAACCGGACGCAAAACAAGCATTTTGCAGCCGCAACAGAGGCCGCAAAATGATATTTTGCGGCCGTTACCCAGAGTGATGGCCGACAAAATTTTTTTCGGCCGTTCCCATAGTGACTGCCGGCAAACTGAACGCCACTACAGCATTTGACATTTCTGAAATATGACAATAACAATGTATTTCGAACCAAAAACTAACTGTCTTTTCTAAAGAGACATAATGTTTATTGAAATTATGTAATTTTCACGGTTGCACGAAAAATATTGTGTATACTATGGCTGCGAAATGTTTTCGCGACCTCGAGATTATCTTGCCTCGGCCGGAGCGGCCTCGGCGATAATCTCTCTCTCGGAACGCGAAAAAGCATTTTGCGGCCTTAGTATACAAATAACTATTTCCTGTAAACCCGAAACGACGCGGGAGTCTCCGAATACACATACAAGAAATTTCATTCCTATTTTGTTACTATGTTTTTCTACGCCCATGTCTGTAAACGTCAAAAATCGCACTGTCAATATTCCTTGTAAATGACATTTTTCTACTCTCACACTCATATTACCTCTACTATTTGGTTACTAAGTAAATAGATCATTACGGATACTGACACGTAATGACTAGCACTTAATAATAGTTATTTATGTACCAAGGGTATAAATAGATGTTTATGCCATGAGGGCGATGTCTTACGAAGCCGAGTGCCTCTGGGCCGAGGGTTTATAAGTCGCCCGAGGGTACCTATACACATCTGTTTATGCCTGCGGTACATACAAACTTTTATGTCTGGGTCAATGTTGACAAAGGTAAATGTCATAATATCACAATTAATTTTATATGTATAAAGTTAAGAAGTCAAAATGAACGAAGATTTTGGAATTCCTGACGAAATTATTGCAAAAGCAAAGAAAGCAACTGTAAATCTGTTGCCAAAAAAGTCTAAAGAAGCTTAGGGTAGGGTTAGGTTATTAAATAAGTTGAACAAAAAATGATTTCTCTTTATGCCCGCACGGGCATAAAGTACGACATTAGAAAGTTGGTAACTAAGCAATAAAAACACAATAATGAACTAGTATGACATAAAAAAAATTACGCTTCAGTTCTAGAAAAACAACAATTCATTACCCAAGCCTAGTCAGTCAATGGTTTCGAGTAACCATGGAAATCAGTCAGTAGAGATTGTTTTGACGTTTAATAATTAATAAGACTCGCTGTCACTAGCTGTTAGCGTGAATGTACATTTGTTTTAAAGACAAATAATTAAAATGAGCTCATCAAATAGTGGAAACGAACTAAGTAGCACATCACCCAATATCACCCAATAGAGATTCGAAGCACTATATATACGCGGGTTTTCGAGTGAGTCGAGGAATTGTTCAGTAAACAGTGAATCGGTAAACAGTTTCAGTATACAGTAAGTGAACAGAAGTGAATATAAATAGTGTTGAAGATAAATTAGGACAATTATTATACCGAATGTAAATAAATTAGTAGACATTAAGTAGTGTGTATATAAATTAAGTTTATCATAGTGTGTATAAGTGTTTCAACAATAAATCAATAGTAATTAGCCATAGTGAGCGTATAATTTTATCCCACCTTTTATAACTGTTGTCGTTATTAATATCAAGCAGAATAATTATTTAAAGATAAAATTATCAATAAAAAAAAACTTCTTCACGGGGATTCGAACCCGGGTCTACCGCGTGAGAGTCTGGTTTGCCTACTACTCGACCACCGAGGAATATGCAAATTGTTTATCTATAGCGCCAGATGGATTACATAATTTTTGCTTAAAAAGAACCAAAGTTCCTACCGTGTGTCCCGCGACACGTTCTACCTTTTTATTAATGAAGTTGTTCGTAGAAAAAGTATAGTACACAACTAGAGTTGTAAGCTTATTACATGCTTATAGAATTACTACACTCGCTGCTACGCGGTTCGTGCGCAACTTTTCTATTCTCATGTAAAAAGCAACTTACAACTCTTGTTTTGTAATATACCTACTATAAACAATAACATGCACGTAATGAGATCTCATAGCATACATTTCCATTTTGAGGAGAAAACTTAAACCTCTTGGTTTAATTCAATAACAAAATTTTTATTCACGTACTACATTATTTGGTTTATTTACATACTTTTAATCAACAGTAAAAACACAAGAGCTTTTTTTTATCGGATAAATTTCTCCTTGCAACGAAACAGTTTTGCCAATCACTAATTTTATCTAATGTCAGTTTTTCGAGCAAATTTAGTTATTGGCAAAATTTTGAGTTAAAGAGAAATTTATCCGATAAAAGAAAAGCTCGGCGAGTGTTTTTTGGCAAGATAAATTAACGACAGAATATATGGATGAACAACAAAAATAATTATCTTTATTAACTTGCGACTCATTGTCATTGTGTAGAAGTGACGTCCGCTCACTAGATATTGAGGAAGAGGAGTTTTTATCGCGATAAAAAAGGATGCACCTTTTTTTATCGATGTCAAAGTGACAATAACATTTCCAGGTATATGACATTTTAACATTGGAGTTAATTTATCAATTAAAAAACATAAAAGCTTTTAGCATCAGAGAAATACATTTTAGTTTAAAACAATGATGCCCCTAAATGTCGGCAACACATAATACAATTTCAAAAAAAAATAATTAGCGTTTTCTTGATATGGAAATAAGCGTCATCTCATTTATGCTGTCAATTTTTGTAACAAAATATAGTTTCCGAACATTTTCTCAACTTTACCTACGAATATGTCTGTTAGTAGTAAAAAAGATGAAATTATGAGCACTCAGAAAATAATAGATGGGCGTAGAAAAAGTATAGTACGTTACACGAGTTGTAATCCCATTACGCACTCAAGAAATTTATAAACTTTTTCATTTCGTGCGTAATGGGTTACTTACAACACTTGTTACGTAATATACTATTACGTGCAGATCTGGTCACTTACCGGAATGGTATAGTCCCACCTCTACATTTTCGTTTTAGTGACTCTTCTTGTAACTATAGTTCATTCAATAGCCTTCTTGGTGTGCGTCATCGTTTGTGACGTATATCCGGATTTGGGTATGTCGTTTATTTTACTTGCCATTTTGACATATAGCTAACCTTGAATTTAATAAATAAAATCATCAGGATCGTATCCAGCCAAATTTATTTATGGATCTCCAATTTTTTATCGGACAGGATTTTTAAAGTCAGAGTCGGCCGAGAGTTCTCCAGTGACAGGCCAGTCTCTAGTGGTGTTCCACAGGGTTCCATCCTTGGCCCATTGCTGTTTGTTGTTTACGCAAGCGATCTTAAAATATTGGTAGCAAACTCAGTTTCTTTTTATGCCGTTGGTTGGTTGCTTCCCCTGAACATTAATAAATGTAATGTACTCCACATTGGCAAGACCAATCCCAATTTACAATACAACTTAAATGGGCAGTTACTGAATACGATTACCAGCCATAATGACCTAGGCATCTTAGTGAACTCAAATTTATCGTGGAGTGAACATGTTGTGTCCGTATGCAACCGCGCGAAATCCAGACTCTATCTGATACAAAAATCGCTAGAGTGTCACTTGAAACTTACTGTAAACTGTACAAATGTTACGTGCGTCATATTTTAGAATATGCGGGTCCCGTGTGGTATCCTGATCTTATTCGCGACCAAGTTTTATTAGAAAACGTGCAAAGGACTTCAAAGGAGGAGACTTCAGTGTTGCTACTGCTGCCCCGTACGTGGTAGATCCTCCCCTTTTTAAAAATATCTCACAACAAAACACAAAAGTTTGTGTGTAATCGTATCACCAAAGGATTCATCTTTTTAAAGAAAGTTCATGGGTTTCTACTATATTTCCACTTGCCCTAGGGAAGGAAGTGCGAGAATAAAGTAATAAATGGCGCAACCGGTCGAACGATTTCGTTTTAAATTTTGAAGCACCAGTGTATGAAGAATCTTTGCGCTTCATGCGATTTTTCCTGACATATGACAAGTATTTGATACAAACGGGATGGGAGAAGAGACCTTTAATTTTCTTTAGCATAGGCAACTTCTTAGAATTTTTCAGTACAGGAACAAGTAGATAGGTGGCAGTAAAATTGACATCGTCAATTTTCACAGTTCTTGGATAATTCCCTTGAGTATAGAGACTATAATCGTTGATTGAGGCCTCAATCAACGCTATAATCAAGGATAATACAGTTCTATGCAGGAGTTATAACTAAATTTATATTTAATGAAATAATCATAAAAATCAAACTTCTCACAAAAATATGTTTGTTCAAAGAAAAATATAGAAATGATAAACTGAATTTTTTAGTCAAAGTTCAAAGTACCCCACAACGAACCAGTTTTGCCCCGCTATCATGCGTTGGTATACCCCGATAAAAGAGGAGCTGTTGGCAACACTGCTAGACTTGCATTCGGTCGCGTAAAGCCCGGTTCTGACTGTGCAATTTCGTCTCTGCAACTCGATCGCGGCGACAAAATTGCATGCAGTTTAGGTGTTCCTACCGTACAACTTATCAATGCAATCGAGTTGCACCAAAATAGAACTGGTTCTAATTTGATGCCATAAGTTGCAGCAACTTGGTAACTTTTTTAGTGCCTTTTTTTACGCAAACCTAAAACTTCTGTTGGTATAAGCAAAGAATACAGTTAGCTGGATGTCAGTTACGAGGTTATCTTTGTATCTGTGCTTTGTATTAGCATTGTCTAATATAAAGTTATATTAGACAATGGTATTAGATTCTTTATTCTCCTAAAAAACTGTTGCTTTTGTGGATTGTGTAAACTGACACATCCAAGTATCAAGCACATGATTGCTACCTCTTCCAAATCCATATATTTATTGTCCTTTTAGAAAAATTGAGCAATAAATCGCTGTTTTGAAAATTTAAATTTATCATTTATAAAGTTGGGTTATGGTTATCTTTTGATAAAAATTTGGTGACTATTTTGAATATTGGCAACAATATAGTATTTCCCTAAGAAATTGCTGCAATAGTATGAACATGATGTGAACGCTCATGCAACTTTGATAGGAGACTAGTTGCGGCGAGAAGTTGCTGCAATTAAGTTGCCTTGATGAATTGCCCCTTCAGAACCGGGCTTAAGGCCTTATGAGGAGCGACTGACTGGGGCGAATCTCATCTCGTTTCAAGACCGTCGACTTCGGGGAGACTTGATATTATGTTATAAAATCATTAAGCACAACTTTGGTGATCTTCAATCTATGTTTCCATTCAACACTGATCTAAGACTGAGAGGTCACCCATTTAAACTTAAGGAGTCCTTTCTTTAGATCCCGAGTAAGACAGCATTTTTTACCAAACAGAGTGTTTGATGTCTGGAACAAACTTCCTGATGATGTTGTTGACGCACCATCAGTTAACGCATTTTAGAACAGGATTGATAGACTTCTATTTAATAGTTGATAGTGCGCATTGTTGCATTTATTATTTATCTGAATTTGTGTTATTTATAGCTTTTTTCGCTGTATAGTTGTTGCGGTTATTCTTGAAAACTACGATTTTGTTAATTATTGTTAATTTGTCATTTAGGTATTATGTTTATAAGCGTTTAAGCACTTTTTTATGTTCTCAGATCATGGGCTTCACAGGTTCTTACCTCAGCCCTTATTTCTATTGTAATAATAATAATAATAATTCTAAAAGGCTATGAAATTAATAATCACCAGCTTCTTTTCCTGACTAAAAATACTTGAGAACTTTCAAAATGCTGATGTTTTTCCGTGTATTTATGCATATTTTTGTATTATTTAAATGAATATAGCAATAAGATTAATATTCACTTTTCATAAATAATAATTGACCGTAAACAACAAATAACAGACCTGGCGAGAACTGTCAGTGGGACAGTAGAATAAGACAAGACACATTGTCAATACCAGAGGTACGCCTGCATCCTATTTTGAATGCTGTAATTTCTCCCGATTGATAAGTAGGTAGTCAAAGATTAGGGTAATACATTTAAACGGTTCATTATTGTGATATTTTGATTAGGATTAATCACAGACCTGTCTTTTTTGCATATCTTCCAACGTAATGTATTAAAAGGCTATTAACAATCGATGACGCACACCAAGAAGGGTATTACATGAACTCTACCTATTTTTTATCTGCTGAAATAATTTTTTTATTCTCCAGGAAGTATCTGAGGACTTTCAAATATGCTGGACTGAAATTTGCTACCTTTGCCTCATCGCTTTAGGTAATTTAAAAAAAAAACTACCAGATATACATTTTTAAAACAATATAATTATTTTTTTAGTGTTATCGTGTTTGCTTCTGGCCTTATTCAGATTCCTAGTGGGCTTTGTCGTTTGGATAGTTTTATTGGGATCATTATCAGCCTGTTTGATAGGAACTGTTGTTTTGTGGTGTGTAAACGCTCTACAAGGGTCTCAATACGGATCTTTGTGGTACCCTTTTATCTATTTTTTCAGGATCTTATGGAAAAATTCTAAGAATACAATTGACGAAATGCCTTCTAATCTTGTACCGGATATTGATGCAAGAAAAACTGACACTTACTTAGTGTTTGCTATTATAGCGACCATAGTCACCATTGTTATAAGTTTTATTATTTTTGTTATGAGAAACAGAATCAAATTAGTAGTGCAATTATTCGAGGAAGCTGGAAAGGCCGTTGCTGCTATGCCTATATTATTATTTCAACCTGTTTTAGTAAGTAAATATTACTGAACCACAGAAATAGTGTTGAGTTCTGTGGTTAAGAGTACAGAGTACACCATCTAACAAGAGACGAAAGCTTTGTCGGTTCGTTTGAAGTCGGACTAACACGATAATGAGCGGAAATACGTCGAGGCATTGACACATGAACTACCTGATACACTGAAAAAAGTAACACTACACTAAGAAAAACAGTAATGTTGATGAACATCCCTCCCAATTAGGTCTATAGAATATTTTTTTAACTACCAACATAAGAACACCTTATTATTAATCTCATGTGTGTAATGAGAAGTAGCTCATTTTCAATCCAATCTTAAAATAATACACGGAGAACTGAGGGGAATGTACGGAAGTAACGGCTTGATATTGACAGATAAGCTAATTAATTCACGCATGTGCAAACAAATTTGCGATCACGAAAACTACTTTCTTTCGCCTCTTGTTAGATGGTGTACTATGTGGCATTACTGAGCTACAGATAGAACTAGTGTTCAGTTCTGTGGTTCTAACAAAAACGAACATAATTGTTGTGACATATGGCATTTATTTTTATATTTCTGTGATTTTTTTAGACATTCATTTTTCTGTCCATTACCGTTGGTCTATGGTTCATCTTTTGCCTTTGGATAGAAAGCTCTGGAACTTTAAGCGAGTTTCGAGTTAATGTTTTTTATTACCAAAAAGATGGATGGATGACATTAACAAGGTGGTACAACTTTTTCGCGATGTTGTGGATGGCTCAGTTCATCATCGGCTGCCAGCATATGGTTATAGCTGGAGCCGTCAGCATATGGTATTTTAAAAGGTTTTTAATAGAAAAAAATAATAAAAAGCTTGAATTTAATTTGATATTGTATTTCAGAAATAAAACTTCATTGGGTACACCAGTTATAGAGAGTGCCCAAAACTTGATAAGATTCCATTTAGGATCGGTAGCTTTGGGGTCTTGTCTTATTGCGGCCGTACAATTTCTCAGAATGTTGATGAAGATAGTTGAAAAGTATTTGCGAAATAATGAGGGGAAGTGTGTCAGCTGTTTATTAAAATGTTGCCATTGCTGTTTGTACTGCTTCGAAAAAATACTGAAGTATTTAACTAGAAATGCGTATATTGAAGTGGGTAAGTACATCGCATGCACGTCAAATATATTTCGTATGATATCTATGATCTGGAAAGTCTATGGATTATTTCAAATATTTCATGGATGGATTATTTTCAGCTATTTTTGGTCTTCCCTTTTGCAAAGCAGGACAACAGGCTTTTAAGCACCTTTCTTCAAATGTATTAAGAGTTGCGGCAATCAATTCAGTTGGAGATTTTGTATTATTTTTGGGAAAAGTCATGGTTGTTATTGCGACTGTTCTAATTGGAATCAAAATACTACAAGTGGGTTATTATATAACATTTTAATTCAACGTACTAATGAACTAATTTATTTTTAGAATAAAGATGGTGTTCAGCATATGTGGGTACCAGTTACATTATCAGGGCTATTTGCCTATTTTGTTTCACACTGTTTTATGACAGTTTATGAAGTAAGTGTAAACTACAGAGTACACCATCTAGATGTAAATGCAACAATTCTTTCACGCAGGTATAATAGATTTAAAAAACTTTTTTTCACTCTAGATGGTTATAGACACAATTTTCTTGTGCTTCTGTGAAGACTGTGAGAAGAACGACGGTGAAAGTAGACCTTATTACATGTCCAGGGGTCTAATGGAATTCGTGGAGAATTCAAAAAGAGCTCTGGATGCTTCAAAAAAGAAGTCATCTGTGGCAGAAGCTACCAATATTCCCTCCATTAGTGAAGATGTTACTAGAAATTTTTCAGGATAACTTTTTAATGTGTGAAATGATGCTTTTTTGGAAAGCTTTTCTTATTCTCTACATTTTTCAAGTGTATTATCTTGGTGTACTCATAAAACTGTCAAAATCAATCGAGTGACTGTCAAACTCTCGTATATAAAAATAGACTACACTTACTGCCTGATTAAAAAATATTCACCGTTAACTATTAAAATTAAAAACTACAGGGTCTTTAATAAAATGAGAACGTAAACAAAATGAGAATTATAAAATTCATAAGCAGTACCTAGGTAGAATGTGCTTCGCATCGTGATCTAAGCAATAAAATGAATGAATTAAGAATAAATTATTTTAATAGAAAGTTTGACTGTAATAATTAGCGGTACTTTTGTGGCTAAACAAGAAATTTAATCTAATAGTTGTTATTCGTATCACTCATCTGTGGTTATGAATAATTATAATAAAATAACTTAGTACCTAGTTGACAGTTGAAATATGTATGTATGTTTTTACGCACAAATTTGTGATACTGATTTTATCCATTATTGATTGTATAAAATTTAGAAATCAAAAGTTTTTTCTTCCTCCAAAAATTATCTCTGAGAGTAACGGGTTAGTTTATTGCTACTAGGTATTACATCAGCTTTATTTATTTAAAACTTTTTCATTTCGGTAACAGGTTTATTATCCGGGCTCAAGGTCAAGGTCTTCTTTTAAATTCTTCGCAATTTATAAAATATAAGATGTTTTCACCATTAGTCAATATTTGCTTTACGGCAATTGATACAAATCTCAACCTTCTCTTCTAACTTCAGGTGTCCCACAGGGCTTTATATTGGGTCCCTTACTATTCAACATTTTTATAAATGACATTACCGAAGATCTGGATGCTGACATTGATAAAGACATATATGCTGATGATATGAAACATGAAACTATACTGTGAAATAAACTCCGTTAATGACTGCTTAAAACTTCAGAGAAAATTTAATTTGGTCAATAATTGGTGTATCAGAAACAAGCTTCCTATGAAACCAAATAAATGTAACGTAATGTCCTTTTGTCGGAAAGAAACTACTATCCAATTTGATTACACCTTGTGCAACATTTGTCCTCGACAGACCAGATGTCCTGAAAGATCTGGGTGTTTATTTTGATCAAAGGTTATCTTTCGTTCCTCATATACAAAAAACGGTCTCTGCAGCATATCGGTCGCTGGGTTTCATAGTTAGAAATGCGAAATGTTTCAAAAATATTAACACAATGAATATTTTGTTCTTGGCATTTGTAAGATCGCAACTGGAGTATGCTGGAGTATTCATGTTTCCGCTTTGGAACGAGTACAAAGAAGATACTTTAAGTCGGCTTCTTATATCTTGGACGGTCTTTATCCTGTTAGAGGCACACCTCTAGAACACTTTTATTATCGTTTTAATAGCAGTAGTTTACTTCGTCGTCGCTCCAATGCATTCAGTTATGTTTTTATATAAAATTGTTAATTATAGATATTTTTAAATGTGATATTATTGTATCGCTACTAAATTTCAGAGTTCCTAGAACACATTCTAGAACCAATAGCATTTTCTATGAATTACCACATAGGACAAACGCTCACAAATTTTCACCATTAAACCAACTTATCATTGAATACTCCTCGATTGAGTCAAACAGATATTTTCTGCACAAATAATAAACAAATAAAACGAATCTTTCTCCGGGGTAATTCATAGGAAAGATTTCACTTCGCATATAATGTTTGTGTAAGTCTCTTTTTGTGAGTGCCTAGCTGTATATGAGTGCTTA